>JACCGJ010014371.1:0-22924 GCA_013407085.1 Atriophallophorus winterbourni
AATCTGTAGTTACTGTAAAGTATTTGCTTTTTGGACCATTAAATCTTTGAAAAAGGCGCTTTTATTGTATCAAAGTCTAATACGTTGGTGATGCTGGCTCCAAATACACTTCACCCGACGTTAATCAAACGTTTCCAAGAGTTTTCAGTCACCCTAATCTATATTTCTCACAAGATTTTGAGAATGGTTTTTTGAAGAAGACATCAATAAGCTTGTTTGACCAAATTAATAGAACACGAGGAAAATTGTTGTAAATATTGTATATGTCGTAATGTAAATGTTTTTAGATAAAATAAATATGTTGAACAACAAGTACAGTTCAAAACCCATCATCAGAGAACTTGGGATATATTCCACTTACTGGGGAACAAAATAAACATGATTGTCATTCAAGACATGTTGTACTAACAAGAACGAATATCACACATGAGGAAGTTCACCCCAAAATCCTCTGTAAATTCAAGATTTTATGGTCACAAAAAGCAATTAGCTTCACAATTACCATATCATAGTAAATATTCGTTCCGGAAATAGGTACAAAATAAACATGTAATGTCAAGTATAGTCAAGCTGTATAGTTACCATGACTCAATACGCAGGTGTCGTTAAATCGTTATGCAACAAATAAGTATCCAAATTTCGAATAAGCGTTTCGCCGCTGGAAGAGATGACAAGAGTTTCCGGGAGGGGATTCCAAAGGAAACAGACACGTACACAATAAAAAATATCGGCGACAGCTGATACGGGAGTGGGGGATTTGCAGTGTCGCTGAGTGGCCTCGTGTATGTCGTGACTCACGGTATTCGAATAAATGTTTTAAGGGATAATGTGGAGTATTTAATATTTTGTATGTTAGTATCACATCACTTCGAAGGCTTCTTTGAAGGTGAGTGAGGAGTCTCAGTTATTGCAATTGTTCCTCGTAAGTTAGTTTCCGGAAACCTCTTACGAGTTTGGTTGGTTTGTCAAGCAACAGTATATCCTTTTTTAACCACGGTGTCCGGGCTTGCGATGCATGCTTCATGGTTGGAATTAAATAGGCTTTCATGATGGTGGGCAACGTTCCAGGCGAGAAGGTTCTGAAAATCCGTCGCTGCATACCTAGAAGCTTGGAACCACGCTTGTAGATGACCTCACAATGCAGGCTGTTCTCCAGGCTGCCGCATACCCAGACTCCAAGACCCTTTCCGAATGGGTCCAGCTTAAAATCGTCTGCCCAAAGTCATATTGGTACTATAATGGCTTACCATTTTGCAACACCTTACACTTTGGTAATTGAATGGCAACTTATTCCGTACCGACCATTTATGAAGATAATCTAAATCAAGTTGGCCAAACTGTACACAATTCGTGTTAGCGTTGTAAAAAAGAAACTAGGGAAATGCAAGAGGACCGTTATGATACCTTGCCGCCGGTATGATAGAAAAGCCTGTGATTGTACGGTGATAGTATGGTTAATGATCAATCTACGGTAAAAACCAAGAGTTGTTTCCGTGAACACGTCAGCTGGACGAACAACAACTGCATTAGAAACTGATGAAGAATTAGCCACCTTTTATTCATCTGTATTCAACATGCAATTTACATCCCAAATCAAACCATTTCAACCACGGTTGCCCTGATTAAAATAAATGTTACATCGAAACGCGTCCTTCATGCATTATTCAATCTCCCGGAGCCGACGGAATAACTCCGTTCATATTGAAGTAATGCGCGAAATTACTATACAAACCACTGACAGACTTGTTTACTCAAATACATGCAAATGGTGTATTTCTGCTAATTGAAAACGTGGTTGGCAACGTTACTTTGTTACCTGCGATTTGCAAACTATTTGGGTGCTTCTTTGTTAAAGATCTAATGAATCCTTTTGAAAATAATTAATTTCTTCTGAGAAAACTGCACGGATTAAGAACAAGCTATCCTTGTTTATTTAATTTACTGATTGCACTGGATGATTGGACACAAGCGGTATATAAAGAACAGGTAATTCATGGTGGCTACCTCGAAATCTCCAAAATAAGCTGATCGTGTTAACCCCACCACACTACTGCACAATTTGGAAAGGCATGGTATCACTGGAAGGTTTTTAAATTGGCTAAATAACTACCTAACAAACCTTAATACCTAGATACGTGTTGACGGTGCATTATGAAAACCAATGTAAGCAACTAGAGGAGTTCCCCAACGTTCAGTCCTTGTACATCAGGCAGATTTCCCGGGAAATTCACAGGATGATTGATGAGTAAATGAGGTGCTCTAATAAACGCCCACACAATGAGAGGGCTTATCGGGCATTAATCAAGGGCTTGGCATTAGCTTAACATGTAATGAACAGTGATCACAATGTAGACTCTGACAATGTAGATGTACTGCGACGTATCATTAAGCCTAATATTGCACGTGGTGGCAGCTGAAATCCTTAATGCTGGAACACAAATGGTTAACAAGATAGACGGGGCTGAAATCTTTACAATATGACATTCGATGCTGCTTCGGACAAGTATTAATTAACTTAAAATTCTGCATAATTTGTGTTTAATTTTATAACGTAGTTTTAGCATTTTGCACGCGATTGTCACACCTTTAGCCCTGTACGTGTGAAACGCAGTGTCAGTCGACCTTGACCGATTTCACACTGGGCTGAGCAATTGTGGCTGATGCATCTTGTCTTTGTCTAGACGAATCGACAGCACTAGGATTTCAAAAGTCTGTTTAGACAACCAATTAGAGTTGATGATTGGAGTGTTAGTTAATCATGTTCCCTGTTCTGACTATCATCCTTCTGTGTCAGAAGTGAAACGTTAGCCAGAAACTGCTCTAACCGATTGTTTTTCAAATTTAATTTTGATGAAGCATTAAAAAGCTTTCACGATATGCATCACGATGCTGGCTCATGATTTGACCCATTAGCACGGTTCTGACCTATGATTTCTTCAATACGATTTTACCCAATTAACCTGGTACTGAGCGGCCACAATCAATTTTCAAACAAATATTAGTATTGATATACACTTCTGCGCTGAGCGCATTTATCGAAATTTAATGTAATACATGCAAGCTGTGGAGAAGCAGATTCAGCTCTTGGCTACTGGCGTGCAACTGACGCCCTACAACCGAGTTCTGCCTATCGTTGCAAGCGCTGTGTTGAGAGATTGTTCCTCCCGAATCAGACTGATTAGTCATTCAATAAGCTGTTTAACATGAAAATTCATGCGTTTGTGATGTACATCCATGGTCGATATCGACCGAAAGAGACCAACAACAATGTAATACAAGACAGTAAGTTGGATCATCCAGTCAAAGTTCTGAGGTTCTATCCAATGTGCCACAATGACTGACAACGGAAGCAACAGATGATAAAACAATTACTCAGCCTCATTCATCCGTAAAATCTGTTTATGCAAAGCATAATATTCCTAGCCATGTAGATACGACTGATTCACTCAACATCCCTACATATAATGAAAGTTTACATGGGTGAGGAGAATTTGCAGTATATTGATGAGGATGTAGTTATAAACATGTCAAGAGCCCGAAAATAAACAACCGAATTTCACAATGATCAGCATACATAGAATGTATCAAGTTTAAACGGTACGTTGAAACTTTGAGCAGCACGAATAACACACTGCAAAAAACAAAGAAATTCCCGACTTACTTCAATCGGAGTAGACTTGGATGATATTGTTGTGAATCCGACTATGTCACTGAAGTAAATGGTGCATTGATCATACGACTCCGGTGGGACATGTAATCCAAGTCGAAGTTGTTCGACAACCCCGCGTGGTAACATGCCTAAGAAAAGATGCACATGTATTAAAAACATGAACCATATCAACGATGTTCGTAACGATATGGAATATGCAAACCATATGAACAATACAGGAGCGAGATGCGCTGAAGAGTCAGACAGAAAAATAGCCAAGCCGCATAAATTCGGGTTTTGTTGGAATTTTACCAGAACATTTGGTTAATGAGATTTTGTTAAAACAAACTCGGAAAACAAAGAAGAACATTCGACAATTTGATTTAGAGTGATTAATAATTAATTGGTAGCGCTGAGATCTTGTAAACACGAGCTGATTTGTAAAATCAACCGCTATTAGTCAAACTTGGTCAAAGGATTTTTGACCGAACCGGTTTGCATTAAATTGAGCATCAAATATGATCATAGAGACAAATTTTCTCCGAATTAACGACAGTTTTCAGCAGATATTCAACATCAGGATATACGTTTCGAGGTAGACCACAAAACCGTGGACTGAGAGATACGGCTGATTTCAAGAAAGTTATTGAATTGTAAAACGCTCGTTGTTATCAACTGCAAAATTTCTTCACAATTTATAAATTCATTTGGAGAATTTCAGCGTAAAATTGTTTGCTTACGTAAAACATTAACAATTTTGTTAAGAAGAAACACCATAACCACCTAGCTCCGTATTTAAAGTTTTTCAGACAAAGTCAAAGTTTTAATAGTCAAAAAGCAAATCTGTTGCATTAACCCTAGATTAAAATATTAAGAATGCATGAAAACAACAAAGATGTTTCTGCAATACGAAAAGTCAACATATTTATTCAGGGCGAGGTTGGATTTGGTCAACATATACTTGCCAAGTTTGGCCTTAAACATGTTAAGGCTTGATGCGCAAATGATAGGTGGGGGACCGCAAAAAACCTTCGACAATTTGATTTGGAGTGCGGAATAATTAACTTGTAGCCCTGAGATCTGCTACCACGTGCTTCTTGTCGATGAAACCGGGGTTCAAGTGGTTTATCCACTGTATGCAGATTGTTGAACAGCAGTATCAAGTCACCCCTGACACGACAGTACGAAAAGTCAAACCGCTTCGGAGTTGCAATCCTCTACTCGCATGGCCAGTTGTATAGTCCGGTCACCAGTTTTTGTAGTGCGGTGGTGTACGCGTTGCAGCAAGGTCATGTTTTTTGTAACCATGGTGACCATGCTCGAACAGCGTACACCACATTTGGCGGGATATAGGTGCTAATTATTCGTTGGAGCAGCTGCTGATTGCTGATTGAACTGGGTGAAAAAGTTTCACGAATCTAGGTTAACTCGGGTAATTTATTTGTCAATCACTGTGCGTAGGTGTACAAACATGTAATGTTTGATCTGGAAAAAGGAGTTGGATGATGAGTATTTGAGCAGATAAGATGAGTACGTATCAAACATGGTGAGCCTCGTGTTAATGAGCAGATTACATCGTCGACCCCGATATAGTCGATCCACATCCGTTTTTTTCGGATCATGATTCCCGGCATCACTATGTTCAGTACCTAGAGGTTCGACAACTTCCACGATAGCGTCGGTTTTCAGGTGTTCACTAATAATTTTGATCTCCCGTGGAACTTTGTATCGATAGTGACTCCAATTGTCAAGCACGGCGTCTACCATAGTGGTGGTCAAAAGTGTCAACTCAAGGGGTCGTGGACCATTACCTTCGTAATTCGGTGACTTCGGGATTCGGAAAGTATCGATAACCGCTACATTGCTAGTTTGAATAGCATTACTAATAAATCTTCATTGTTGTAGGTCGTGGTTGGATTTTTCACTTTGTATCTTAAACACTGACATCTTCTGGGACATTTAAGAAAATTAGGGTTCGCTTATTGCGATCATTTGTTTTGTTTTAGTTCCCTTGCGGTGTCGATTTTACCCGATCTGATCAGGGAACATCAACAAATAAACGAGATGTATTTTCCATGCTGTCCCATAGCAAGTAAGTTGATTGAAGTATATATTCTAACAGCTTCTCGTTCGCACTACTTTCATGAGCAACCGCGGCTTATCTTGGTGTAGCGCTTTGGGAGGACGACTGAAGCAAATTCAACGAAACCGGGTGGATCGCTTTTAGGTTCATCCGAGCGCACAGTTTCAACCTATTAGCCAAGTCATTCTGGTGTCTATTGAAAAATAACATCCAAGTCGACTCTGGCACGTTAGTGCAGACACGACTAAGCGAAATTGCTTTCGAGGCAACTATGCTTAACTGGTCTTTCGAGGAAAACGGTTTCGGCTTAAAGGCGTTTTTAACACTCTCCTGGGTGCCATGTTGCAACAATTCTAACATTTGTGAACAGAGCAATGTTGTCACAACTTTGAAGAGTACAATTGTACACATACATTCAGTGTGCTGCTAATCGCATTGCTGGGTTCGATATGTGTTTTCCTCTCAGAGATGTGGTATGTTTATAAATTTCATCCAAAACAAAGCAAACTATTCTCATTGTTTCAGGATTGAGATTAGGCTGTTCTTGTGGTGTTGCCTATTAGGATAATGACTTTCCCATCTCCTTCATTTCCGAATTTTAGGCAGAAAAAGTCAATTTTGTTTTGAGACTTTGTCTTTTTTCTGTCCCAAATTTTCTTTTCAGATTAATAGATTCAAAATAAAGGGCGTCCTAGATTTTTATATCCGCGATTTAGACAGATCATTATATTATTGCTTGAAAGAATATACCATTGTTTGTAAGTGGTTTCCATGAACTAACGTACGAGGGACATATATGTTGGGTGAGGCGTCTTCACCCATGACACGTGCGACCTCGGTAATGCCCTTATCCGAACAGTGCGGAGGCATGCTGTGACATGTTGTAACCTTACACCTCAATGTCCTTATCGTTTACTTCGCACACCCCTTTGTGTTCTCTATATAAACACTGGCCCTGTTCAGCTCTAGGACCTGCGAACCTGTGTCCTGAATCTCGGCTTGGTCATTTCATAACCATCCTGTGTTGTTCTGTTCTCTGTCTCGGTGGGCTTGGTCTCTCGTATCATCTAGTTGATTACCTGACATAACTGTCTCTCGAACCCACTACATAGCAATATAAAAGACAAACCTCCCAACCCCTTTCAAATTAACCTTCGGAATGATGTGATACATACATACATATATTGTTTATTCCATGTCATTTATAAACACGTTTATTAGAATAACGCTAGCCACAACATACTCTCTTCACCCCGGCAACACTACTAATTCCTCATTTCCATATAAACTGTTGCCGATATGTTTATCCTGACTTATTCATTTGGAAACCCTTCCCCAAAACTAATGATACGCCTCCCAGCTGAGCTATTTGTCAGCATAGATTCTTGAATTTTAAGTCTTGAAGCACATTAATCTACAAATAACATCGAACAGGCGAGGGTAAAGTATCCATGGTTTCTCTAGAAAATAAGCTAACGAAATATAGAATACATTCTATACATCACGGTATTTTTCTGTACAACAATTTGATTGCAATTTGATACATAAGAGGAATTTGAAATTAGGCGTACTAAACGCAAAACACAACTCATTTAGCATCAACGTTTTACATAATTCTTAGTTTGATGCCGCGCGTAAAGAAACGTACTTTGTAATAGCTGGTCTGTCAATCGTTTCTCTGACTGCAGCGCGCTAGTCCGATCCTCAATGCTCGCTTCTAGTTGATTTGTATATTCCTTAAGCTAAAAGTGGACAAAAAACTTTTGTTTGCATTTGTAACGGACGTTAGAAGATAGCGAAATCCATGATGCTACTTTTCTGGGTAAGTCGATAGTTAAATTGTGATTAATTTTGCCAATGTTGTAATGTTGAAACTGCATTGTGCAACTACTCGTACATTCAACTTATTTGTGAGGTGTAGATATCATGATTTACTATACAATTATCAAACAAACTCGTCGAAGCGACAGTTGGGTTAAACAAGAGCATCAGGCTGATGAAGACATGAGGACCTTCTCAGACATTCTGGATTAGATGTGTGCCAATGTTGAGGTGTATGATGGACCAGCATGCTAAAATTGATATTTTGTGCAACTGACGAATAGTTTTCTGAATTGAGGAATTGAGATCTGTACGTTTGATGCAAATCCCCGATTTCATAAGTACGAATGTGTACAAATATCATGTTTATCATTATGAGAAAAGTTTCCAGGTCATTACATTCATCTATTGAACACGTTCACTTACTACGTCAGCGCCGCCTGCGCTGGCTTGGTCATGTCTACATAATGGGAAATGGTCGTATTCGGGAAGATATACTCTATGGTGAGTTGCAATGAGGAAGTCGACCATTGGGCAGACCGCAATTCTCGTAAAATAATGTTTACAAGAGAGATATGAAAGCTCTTGGCATCAACCCCGAGACTTGGGAAGAACTTGCTCTTGTCCGCTTACTTTCGAGGCATTGTGTAAAGCGTCGTCTGCAAGCTGGGGAGGAGCAGATACATCCCTTGACTGCTGAACGCAGGTCACGCTGCCGGCGTGCAATTGACGTCCAACGACCCAGAACTGTCTATTACAGTGATCTATCGGCGTGTGATATAACTTCATGATCGACTTGTACAGCATTTTATTATTTCTATACAAAAAATTATCGGAAACTATTGAGAGTTTGAGTTCGAACATATTGTTCAAGTAAGAGAGTATATAAACGAACTCCAATGCTAACCTCGACTATGACACAATTCAACTTGATTAGTTTTTTGTCGAACCACGTTTCAAATATTTTGGGTCTGTTTGATTGTTTGAATCGACCGCTTTTTGCGCTTGACGAACTTGCTAATTAGCGAAAATATATTTTTCCTATTGGAGAATATTTTTGTTCACTCAATTCAAAAATTGAGGCGAGCTATGTAGTGTGTTTGCATAATCTGAACCAGATCTTAATGTATTTACCTGATGACGGCAAACAGCCAGAAAGCAGTAGTGAGTGCAAAGAATGGGGATGTGAGCAACTCATTACTTTGGTCATCCATGAGCGCTTCGAGTGCTTGACCAAGAATCACTTTGTGATCCCGTGTCTGAACATCGTGGTTCGTTGTACGAACCCTATTTAACAATGGCATACAAGTATAGCTTTGTTGACCACTTTACCACTGTTTCAAGGCTCATTGAAGGTGATCTTACTGTCTCCACCTAATGGCGGCAAACAGCCTGAACGCGGAAGTGGTGTGTAAGATCGGGGTGTGTGAGCAACACTTTGTTCATCTATGAGCGCCTTGAGTGCTTGAACAAGAATGACTGTGTGATTCTGCGTTTTAATATCGTGGTACGTTGTATGAACCCTATATAACACTTGGAATACAAGCGGGACTTTGTTTACCACTTATCTACTCGTTGGAGGCTCAAGGAGCCTGATTTTACTGTCTTTACTCGATGAAAGCAGACAGACAGAAACCAATTGCGGTGTGTGCGTGAAAGGGGGTGTAAGCACCAATACTTCAATCTAAGAAATTTTTTATTTAAATAACCTTCACTATCTACAATATTATTAAATATCAAAATTAACGAAATGAAAATTATACAGAGCGCAAAGATTTAAACATAAAAAATAAATCTGATGCACCTTGTAAATTTTTAAATGGATAAATAAGAGAAGAATGAAAAACCTACCAATTCGACTGTCAACATTTTAGGATTGATTTTCCTTTTGTTCATTTTATTCAATGCCTTCTTGATTTCGGTGAAATTCGGACGAGAAATGACATCTTTCCAACAATCGCTGATCAACTGAAAAATTTGGATATTGATTTGTTGAGGAGTGTGTGGTGAACATGTACGCAAATAGGCTTTATATAAATCAGTTAGTTTTCAAGATTCTAAAAGTATGTTTGGTCACAAAAGCCATATAGATTCAAATTTACTATAGCATAGTAACTATTTGTTTATGAAAAAGAAATAACTCATAAACATGTAACATCACGTTGAGTCAGTTGAATACTTAGCATGAGTTAATACGCAAGTGTCGTCAAATAATTATGATACAAATACGTGTCAGAATTTCGAATAAAGGTTTAGACGCTGGGAGCGGTGTCAATATTTTCGGGAAGGGCTTTCCAAAGGAAACAGACACGTACAGAATAAAAGTATCTGCGGAATCTAATACAGGAATGGGAAATTTGCAGTGTCGCTGAGTGGCTGTGTGACCCACAAATTCTAATAAATGTTTTAAAGGTTGATTTTGGGTATTTAATATTTTGTATGTCAGTATCACGTCACTCCAAAGGCTTCGTTGAAGGTGTCGTGGGCGCAAACGTTCATCGTACGTTAGTTTCTGGAAACCACTTACGAGTTTGGTTACACAATCTTATATGTTATCATGCAATATTATATCCTTTTACAACCGGAAAGTCCAAGCTTGTGATGCATGCTCCATGGTTGGAAGTAAGTAGTCTTTCATAGTGGTATACAACGAATGTTCTGAAAATCCATCGCAGCATAGCTCGAGGCTTGGAAGCATGCTTGTAGATGACCTCACAATGCAGGCTGTTCTTTAAGCTGCCGCATAACCAAAATCTAAGATGACTTTCCGTCTCGGTCCAGCCCGAAATCGTCTGCCTAAAGTAATCTTGAAAATGAAATTGCTCACTAATTTGCAGCACCTTGGAATTTTGGAAATTGAATGGTAGCTTATTCATTACGGACCATCTAACTCACGTTGCAGCTCTTCACTGTCCGCCTTCGATTTCATCAAAGTTTAAAGTTTAATTTCATGAAAGCCTTACTGGTAGGTCGCTTATGTAAACCAAGAAAAGTAATGGCCCGAGGACGGAAGCTTGCTGTACACCAACAGAGGCGTACCCCATTAATTCGAACGATCGCCGTGCGCTCACTGAAATAACTTTCAAGCTATACGACTAGCTGTCAGCTGATACCCATCTGCTTCAGCTTTTGTAGTAGTCGAAAGTGATCAACTCGGTCAGGAGCTTTAGACATATCCAGATTGCAAGCATGGATGCTAGCTCCTTCGTCAACCATTGGGTCCAGTAGTTTGACACCATGAACAATTTTGTCAAGCATGAGTGAGATTTACGGAAAACACGCTTTCCTACAATATTTTATTTGAATATCAGCAAAGTTGGTGTGATTCAGGGGATTTCATAGGGTTCATTTGTCACAAATGTTGTCGTTGTATAATCGCTGAATCGATCTCAATCTCAGTCAGATGCTGCCTCACATTTAATGTCGGTAATTTTTCAGTCGACCTGATCGTTAACGGACTAAATACTTTAGCATAAAATTGAGCGAGAACATCAGCTGTTTCCTATGTTGAACTGCTAATCCATACTCATCAAGCACAGAAAACAGCTCTGGTTTCACGCTAGATCTAGCACTCAGAATTCGATATAGCAATTTAAGATTACTAACCCAAGCGCGTCACGTAAACTCGCGTAGTTAATCCTTCTGAATAGTTTTGCGGACACACATACGCGTCTAGCCGAACACAAGGTGATCACTCCGACCGAGGGGGGCAATTCATTCAGCATCCTTAACTGCCGTTGTCCCGGAAGTAAGGTTAAAATCCAAAACGAACAGCAACTCTGATACTCTTTTGTGAGTACAGTCAGATTAATAGATATGCAGTGAAAGCATGTCAATCAGCTCACGGATTATATGATCGAGTGTATGTAGAGTATGATCTGATCTGGCAAAGAGATACATAATGTTGAAGTCTCCCATGATCAGTAATTGGGAGCTTCGAATCTCTCCGTCGTAGTGTAGAGCCACTAACAGCCTGTCGATTTGAGCACTCATTTAAGCAGAAAGGCGATATATTATGCTAATTATCCAGTTACTCCACAGTATTGACTGGTCGACCGCTGTCGAAGTCGAACCATTGCCGTTTTCGCGAAACAAGTTGCGGAATGATTTTTCTTTGGAAAGCTGCAATTTTACCTCAGCACGTATTGTTGATGGCCTCCTTCTGTCGATGCCGACCATGGATGTACATAACAACCGCGTGAATGTTTATGTTCTGCAGCTTTTTGAATGACTAAACAGTCTGATTCGGGAGGAGAAATCTCTCCCAAAACGCTGGCAACGATAATCAGAACTCTGTTGTAGGGCGCCAGTTACACGCTGGCGGCGTGCTCTGCGTTCAGCAGCCAAGAGCTGTATCTACTCCTGCCCAGCTTGCTGACGACGCTTTACACAATGCCTCCAAAGTGAGCGGTCAACAGCAAGTTCTTCCCAGCGTTCAATATATATTAGGGAACACAAGCCTGAATATTTATTTAAATAATTAAGATGTTCCAACCAGTAAAATATAAGATAAATTTAAAAGAAATATAGGAAAATAAGTTTCTGCATTTTAATTTGTTTTGAAGTCTTACTTTGCAATATTCCATCTTGTCTGGGGAGTCTTCCAGTGTCTTGTCGAAGCAATCCTCTCCGGGTAGTGGAGCATTGAAAGCCATTATGTCAATTTCTGTGGAATATTCCTGGATATCATGAAAAAAATTGAACTGCATGTGTTGTGATCTTAATAGGTTCAAGGTTCATTCAAAGTTATTCAAAGCTTTAATGTTCCAAAAAGCAAATACTTTACAGTAACCACAGATTAAAAATATAAAGAATGCATAAAATCAACACAAATCATTTATCAATATGGAAAGTCAGCTTGTGTATTCAGGTGCCAAGTTGGATTTGGTCAGCAGATACTCGTCAAGTTCAGACTTCAATATGTTCAGACTTGATGTAGGAATGATAGGTGGGGGTAGAGAGTTTCACAGAAAGCAAAACTCGGATAGCAAAGAAGAACCTTCGACAATTTGATCTAGAGTGAGTAATAATTAACTGTTAGCCTTGATATCTGCTTCTTGTTGATGAAACAGGTGTTCAATTGGGTGATCCACTGTATGCAGGATGTTGAACAACAGGATAAAGTCACCCCTGATACGACGGTACGAAAAGTCAAACAATTTCAGAGTTGCTATCTCCTTCTCGTATGGCCTGTTGTATAGTCCAGCCACCAGTTTTGTAGCGCGGAGTTATACGCGTTGCAGCAAGGCGATCTTTTGTAATCATGGGGACTATACTCGAACAGCGTACTTCACTGTTGGCCGGATATAGGTGTTAATTATCCGTGGGGTACCTGTTTTGTGAAACTCCCGAAGATCTTTCTGAACAGTGCCTAGGTTTGGCAGGACTTCTTGCATATCAGAGAACACTGCCATAAAGACTTCAAGCTACTGTCAATCCATACATCCAAGTTTTTCTATTCCGTAACCCATAAAAGGTGCTAATGGTAACAAAAGTAAGTGAAGCCAAAGAATTTAGCGACTTTTAACTTTTTACATTTTTAGATGTTGAATGGTAGGCAGTTTCGTAAGGACCATGTATGAAGTGCATCGATATCCTTTTGTAGAATTTGGCAGAATTCTATGGAACGTACGCTAGTCCAGAATATAAAGTCATCCGCGAATAAAATGATTTTGCTGCGTGCGATTTCAGGTATATCGTTCGCGTACACAACGAAGATTATTGGCTCCAAGGCTGAACACTGAGGTACGTCAATTGTAATTTATTATGGTCTGACTATTTCCCCCTCAAATCTAACACTGACAACTTTATCTATCAAGTAATCTTGTATCCAAACTTATAATCTGCCACCCAACCTGTTTTAGGATGAATGGTGTTATTTCATCAGAACCCAACGATCATTTTGTATTCTCAAAAAATGAACATGCTCGCTTGTCACAATTGAATAAACGAATACTTACCAGCAAATCTTCTTCCATCTGTTAATGAAGGAGAATGTCTCATTACATAAGTATTATACTGATTTGTTAGATCAATAGAATGTACATAAAATTGACCTTGAACCTATCCCAGAGTATCAGTGTGTTAGGGTCAAACTACGATTACACCTACTTCTGTTTAAGGCACACAAAACCTAATCTATTTTTCATCAAGCTAAAGTGCAATGTTGATGTGGTGAATGTGAGCAACACATAGTGATGTGCGTGTTTAAACTTTGGACGCCCAAAATCATGGAATTTGTAATAAAATGTCCAAAACGATCAACATTAGCACTAGATCTCTATTCTATACTTATGTATGATCCCGGTGAAAAGATTCAAAGTTGACATTCGAACGATGAGTTTCCAATTAAAGTTTTGAACTAAGTTTTACGTTGATGGGAATACAATTCAGACACCTAACAGAAGAGCAGTTGTTACAATTGAATACCCCCCAGTCAATACAAAACCGGTCATGTGTTTGACTGAGACAAATAATAGATACCAAATTGACACAATTGTATCATGTTTACGCACTGATTTTGCCATTTATAAACAACATGATACGAATGCAAAAATGCACAATTCCATGTATTATCGTCTATCTCTCTATCACTCACGACCGGTTTCATGCTGTTTTCACTTACCATAGTATGATGAGGATTCGCATGCACTTGAGGCAGTGAAAGAATGGACGCCACTGTTGGCTAACGTTGGTACGAACAACTTGTTCAATCACATAGGTCCAGACAGATAGATTTTAAACTCATGATTATAAACAAAAATGCTCATTTGCATGCATTTCTATTACACACACACCACTACCGGTTTCGTGCTGTTTTCACTCATCAGGTGGGGTCAGTAAGGTTAAGATCCGTTTGCGCTTGAGACAGTGGAATAATAAAGAAGAAGCAGGGTATAACACGTTGGATAATACTGCAAGTCATTTTGCTAAAAAAAATAATTTATTGTGAAATGTAGGCGTGCACTCCATAATTTATTGAAGGTATAGCCAGAAATCTAGTTTTCTACAGTGATGGTTAGAAGTGATACAATCCCTTGACCAAGGACTTTGGTCTTGCTCATGCAGATTGTTAGCCCAGAATCGTTGCATGCCGAAGAAAACAGTTTATTAGCAACTGGAGGTGTTCTTGCGAGTGAGCAATAACAGCAAATAGCATGTAACCGATTAGCTAATACCGCACCTACGTTTGTGCTCTCAACCGGTTCAAGTTGGAAAGCTTACCATCACTTCGCGTGCGTAGCTAAATGCCTTCTTTTCACATCATCAAAGCGTGTTTTAAAAGCAGAGCAAAGAAAATGTCGCACAGCGTGGAAGCAAGAACACACCGTTGTTTGACGCCTCTTTGAATTTCAATTGCTTCTGAATTGAAACCGTTAAAATGGACTGAGCCATTCATGCCGGTTGGAACAAAATAGCGAGATCGACCGTCGAATGTAAGGTTCAAGAATAGTGTTCATTTGTATATAAAATTCCGATTTTGCTTTAATTATCGCCAGGTTAGTAGAGTTCACCACATGTTGAGGAGTGGAATTTCCAAAGAAATATGGCACGTGCGGTAAAAATGGCACCGAAAAAAAATACGGGAACTTGGGACATAACCAATAAGGTATGTTCACATGTCACTTTCTCATTACAAATGTCTCATTTAATGTACTTTGGTCGACGGAATTCTATGAATCTTAATAATACCTCGCCGTATCCCACTTTGGATAAGCTAACATAGACTCAGATGTTGAAATCTTTCGGTACGAAACATTACAAAGACCCATCACTAAATTTATTGCTCTGTGATAGATTTGACCAAAGAGACCCATATGGGAGCTAATTAGCGCAGACCTCTACCGCTTACTTTGCCGTAGCTCGAAGTTAAACTTTTAATATCCTAGATAACGCTATCAGCGAAAATGTCCCAAATATTGTTTGAAAGATACCTAACAATCTGTTTGCCCTCCGATAATTATTCTGAAAGTGAACCGTGCTTTTCAGCTTTCCGCTAATCCATATCTCAACGTACTTTTCCACCGAGCTCAATGCCAAGTATTCAGTTCCCAATCGATATTACCAAGGAAAATTCTTGCGAAGCTGGAGTATACAGCTTTTCGGTGTGTTGGAATTGATTTCATTGCTAATTGCTTGAAAAGAACTTTGGTAAGCAAAATTGAGTCTCAGTTGTATGCCGGTATTTTATTGAGAAACGTAAGATATGACTGTGTACCATCTGTAATCAGCCAGCTTCAGATCTAAGTGTCAGTGATTTTTCTTAAAGGAGAATCATTATCGGCACATGAAACGCGGGAGAGTACGGATGTTTTATCAGTGTTTCTAGCGCTGCTTAAACGGAAAGGCTAATAAAATGTGATTTTTCCTAAGAAGACAAACTATGGTCTATATAACAGGACAAAAATTATAGAAAGAATTTAATTTTCAAATAAACAGGATACTTTGGAGTGTATTTCAAATTAAACCGAGAAAAACGACTTTTTTCAATAAATCAGTGTTCTCACTTTTTTAAAGTCAATTTTCATCGCCACTTCCGCCAATATCGTTCCGAAACTGTAGCAATCCATCTCTGGGACGAAGTCCATGTTAATATTAGCTAGAAATGAGGTAAAGATGTAAACTTTTCTACCGGTGTGCTTGAAAAACATGTATTTGAATTTATGCTAATTGAAGTTTAATGAATATGTAGATTTATAGTTCAGGCAATTCGAACATGGACTATTATGATGATTGCTTCGTTGGAACGTATGCGTTGTACCAAAGAAAAGCGTATATAATCGCAGCACACAATAAACTTATCGCTATAAACGCCGCGGAAGTGTTCAACCTTATAAGATAATGTGCTTTCGATGTAAAACCTTGTTAGGTGTAGACAGAATTGAACCAGAAAAATATAATGTTCGTGTTTTTGGTAGTTAAAATCTTGGGAGTGCCGTGGTGAAATATCAGGAATACCTAGTTTTTATTCAAGCACTAATCGAAACAGAACAATAAAATGCAAAATGCTTGATTTCAATACCAATAGAAATATATCTCACTGTGTTTAGTATCGTTATTTGAAAAACACTAAAAGCGCAAATGTGCCCTGATATATTTAAGCGCAATCATGTAAATAACACGAGAACAGTACAGGGTGAATAGTTTGTATAAAGTAAGTTAAGTTGGGGTGGATAAATATACTTATAGTTAACAGAACTGATTTCTATAGCCCGCTTCTAAACACAGAAGCTTTGTCAGAAAGAGTGTGTCGGTATGAACAGTGTTCAGGTTTAAATGGCTTTTTCTTGACCAATCTTGAATTATCTAAGCTAGACAGGGGAGATCAAGACAATTGATCACACCCCATAAATGCTGTGTTAATCCCTAACTTGTTTATTTAGTGTGCGTGTGCAAACAGCGTAGGCTGACACACTGCTTACGTAATCCCTGTGCACATTCAGTGCGAAATTATGTTCCAGATTATGGACTCCCGATCGGTCTCGAATATTTTCAAGACCTGATTTCAAGTTTTCGCTGTTTTCAAGTCGAGACATTGACGTGATTGAGTTTCTGAATATTTCAAATGACTTTTTTCTGATGAGTAGTCACAAACATGAAAAAAGAAATCTCTCCCATAAACCCAAACAGTAGTGCCCAACAGAATTATCAGTGTACGCTTACACTGTATCGTATTTGAAGACCTGAATTGGAGAATATATTGGTTAGGTGACATGAAACAGATGCTGCTGGATCGTTGACGACTGGTCGAGCAGACAAAGCTATTAAAATAGACGCCAGTCTGGAGAAAGATTCACGAACGCATTATTGTGGTCAATGAGATGGTGGATGGTATTCCAGTTCGTAAAGCTTGAGAGTACAATGATGATAGTTCGAGTACCACTCAAGGCACAGGATATGCATTGCTAATAAGATCTAATAAGTGAGAAACCTGAGTCGAGTGCTTCCATTATTGATCGTCGTGATCGTATTTGTGGTACTACTGAGTATTCCCTTGCATGAAGAACGTATTCTTCAACGTAACTACACTAACTCAGTTTCAGTGAGTTTGGAAAAACGGAAATATAGTAAAAATGAGATATCGCAAACTATGGTTCAAACAATGAATTAAGTATTTTTGGCACATGATTGAGGATTATTCTGTATTTAAAAAATGTGATTTGTTTAAATTGATGTCACTAACAGTTAAATGTCTAAATTTATTGATTTTGTTTGGCACAAAACTTGTACATTCGAGAAATCAAGCACAAATCTCAAAATATGCCAATATTTCATTGGTCAAGTTTAATGAGATTGCTGATAATTCCATAGCTGTATTTTGAGAAATATCTATAAAATATGAAATTAAGAACGCACATCCCAAGATCACATTAAGTGAACGCCGATCTTGATCCTACTGTCCCTACCGGAAGAATGCAAACTGCACGCTACCGGTAGTGGTGTGTGTGATGGAAATGCATGCAAATGTTTTTTTACTACTCATCACGTTCAACAATTATTTTTTCCAATTTTAACACAGTGCCTTTTCCTTTCTTGCATGAACTTCAAATCACACACGAAAATTTTTTTCTGCAACATATTTTTCTGCAAAACCTCTTTTAACTGATTGAAAAATGTTTGAAAATGATTTAATCCCGCGCGATTCAAATGCTGTGCCCTTTTTATTTTTTTAAGTGTGGAGTTTTTGCTGCGTCATTCAAAGAAAATTTAATTGAATATAGAATAAGCACGATATGAAAAATATCCTTCAGGCTGACATTTCGCTAAATAATATCACGAAACTGATGGACAAAACCGAATTTGTTTCGGACAGAAAAAAAATGTGATTGACAAAATTCGTTTTACGAAAAATATAAATTCTATATTTTTTTCGTTGCTTGTATTCTATAAATTTGCATAGATGAATTGGAATCATTTGATGAAATTTTGTTCATACTAATAAAGCAAGTGTTTCTTTTTCTGGTTCAAACAAGTGTGACTATGGCGCAGTTCGCATAAAAGTTGTTTAAAATGCGACACATTTTCTGTGAAATCTCTCTATTTCAAACCGCTTTTTATATAAAAGTTTGGTCGATGATTAATAAGCTGGAAGACAGCGAATTGCTCTTGAAGAACTTGGAATAGCATCACGTTTTTTACCTGAAAGTCGCCAAAAGTGTCCAGAGTTTAACCTCTGACACGATGTGATGGGCCTTAGCAACGGACAAGAATTGGGCTAAGCAGAGACAATTCAATTCAAACTCGGTTATACCGAAAAAACCTAACAGCGTTGTAAATTTGGAAGTGAAGAAAATACCATCGAGCTATTAAACTTGTCGCTGGACGCAGTCGGAAACTATTATGATGTGCAAATTACAACCGTGAACGTTTTCGCTTATCCACGTCGTAAACTTGTCGCTGGACGCAGTCGGAAACTATTATGACACTCAAATTACAACCTTGAATTTTTCGCGTATCCACGTCGTCGTCTCCGAAGGGACTGAATTTTTGTTTACATTAACTTGACCAAAATAAATTACTTTTTGCAATTTTCATACAATCTACAGGGCTGGCAAAAGATAATAGTTTTGACTGACCCTCACTCACAACTCAACTGTAGATGAAATTTTTGCCATGCCAGTGTGTTTTCCATGGAACAATCTACATAATTATTTGTGAACTTCCCAAACCGAAATGTGTTTAGGAGAAATATTAATGACGTTTGGCCTTTAACCTGTGCGTCGAAGAAAACTATGCACCCTAACCCCATCAATCTGCATGTGTCATCCCACTAATCGAAAACAATTTCCAACTTTTGAATTTTCCCTAGAATCTTAAGCTGCCTGATAAACAACCAAATCCTGTTTTTGCTTGTTATATTATTCGTAGTTCTCATATTATTCTGTGGTTTTCTTTAAAGCGACATTATTTTCAGACCAATAAATTTTAATTGAAATTAAATTTTTTGTGAGAATCCAATGAGAGAAATTTAACGTCATCATAATTGTAAATTTCCCAGATTCATCTTACTTCGATATTCAGGTGCAACGTATGGAACGTTGCTTATTATTTCCAGAAAGGACGATAATTTATCCTCATGCGAAGAAAACCGTAGAGAATCCAGACCGTAATCTAAAATAAAATTAAACAGCGAAGTATAAATAAACATCGTATTCAATATTTTACTATTCACATGCATTTTACAAAGTGTAAAAACTTTGAGACCTGCTCATTGTTGGTTGCTCAAATGTAACTGTGATAATATATTCGAACATTCAATTTACGGGTGTCAATACAAAAAGTAATATTTTACCAGCCATTCGCTTGCGTATTTAAAAATGGTGAATGTTGATGCATTCAGGCAATTTGATATAGCCATGCACGTGTGAGTGAACAGGACTTGTGGTGCTTCAAGGTTTAATCCCTAGTGTTTCAATTCATCTGATATCCTGATTCTCCTGTCCTTATCTAACGGGTGCAAACCTAAGAAAAGTTCACTGTGTGAGTGTGATGGCGATGCTAGCAAATACAGTGATTTATTTTTATACAAATCAGTGTTGGCTCATCGACACGTGTGTGAGAGCAGACGTACTTGATCAGGTTGGTTGTCCAAGTAGGTTTACTACACTTAATCGTCAGACATTTAACCCCAATTCACTTCATCCCCAGTCACTCAATCTTCAGTCACTCAATCCCCAGTTTGATAACTTTTGAAGAATGCAGAATACGTTTAAATGAATTTATTTAGCAGAAGAGATATGCAATTGATTTTAAGAACGTCAACCTTTTCGTTGTTGAGTATAGCTGAATTGCTCGAGATGTCATGCCACGCAACGACAAATATGTGAACTAGGAATGAAAGCAGATTATGAGGCAGATGATGATTTACGCCTCATGATTGTGCAGTTGAATGATGTAGTCGACACGTTTGAGATTTTAGCCGAATCTATGCCCCAAAGTGAGAGGATGAATGAACTGTTATCTTGTTTTGAACATACCTTTGTTCGGGGTTAACGAATTAGAGGTAGAAGAGAAAACCTTACACCAGCTATATTTCCACCGGAAACCAGGAATAAGTATGAAGACGCAAATAATTGTGTTGCCCGAACTAATAATGCTGTAGACGGCTGGCATCATGCATTACAGTCGCTCTTTACTTGGTAACATCTCGCATGTAAACATTTCTCAACGGTTTGCGAAATGATTGCCGACAGCACACGGCCTCAGTTCTTCAAACAAGTGCTGGTATTAATATCAAACAAAAGAAGAAGTATGCTGAGATATGCGCAAGGTCATCTAGAGTAAATCAGCGATACTCAACTACGGAAAGATTGACGTTCTTAAAATCAATCGCATATCTGTTCTACTAAATAAATTCATTTGAACATATTCCGCGTTCTTTTGAAGATTAAGTGACTGGGGATGAAGTGACTTGGGGGTTAAGTGTCTAGGGATTAAGTGACGGGACATCGTCCAAGACCTATCCAGAATTGGTTTCAAAGTTTAATCATTGTTTATCATATTTGCGCATTTGCAACATATGAGAAAAATTGATCGCACTGTTTGTTTGTCTTAAGCGTGCATCCAAACACAATATATTCGTTCGTGGATTTTAAACATCAAAATGCTAGTGTCACATGAATTAATAAGGCCAAGTTATATTGAAATTCAATCAGTATTCAAAATTTATTCACTGCTTCACAGAATATAATGCTTTTTGTACTCTTTCTTTGTGAGAAAAGCAAAGGGCAAGACTCATATCGTAGCGTGCGTATTGAATTTGCATGGAAATACGGTTGTTATAAATCAGCGATCCTGTTCTCAGGCAATTTATATTTACTATATAAATTAAGTAGTGTGAATACCTGTAATTTTACAAATCCAATTCTCATCCACAACGCAATTATTTGAGTTGAGACGAGAGTGCACGATTGCACAATTGTGTAAGTAATGCATTCCATTCGCAATGTCAGTCAACAGGGACATTCTGAAAATTGATGAAGAAATAAAAAATGTTGTAGCGATTTTTATTTAGTATTCAACGTAATTTTAAATGTTTACACATCACGATAACTGATTACAAAATTTAAATTTTGCGGCGGAACATTTGTTAAAGCGATGGAATTCCTTCGCGGTATTTCTCAACAAGCTTTACAATAAATGCGAGTGAAAATGGAAATTAATCTGATAAATATAATTCATCAAAATAACTTATTGTAACGTGTTGTTACCTAAAATTGTTTGGTCGTTATGGCTTTTGACGAAGCTAATCAAAGATCACGAACTGAATGTTTTGTAAGGCTGGATGAAAAATATCAGAAAAACCCTCGATTTCAACAAATTACTGATTAGTTCTTTGAATCGAAAACATCTAGAAGTTACTCATTAAAGATATTCTATAATAGAGTTTTAAATCTGTCGAAATGTTCAAAGCAATGAGTTTTTAAATTAAAAATCTTGTTAGCAACTTTCACATTTTAACTCATTTCAAAATCTACTTAAGTGGTGACAAATTTTACGTTTTATTTTTATTCCTCTAATTCATAAAGATCAAATAATTTTTTAAAATAGTTAAAATAGATTTCTGCACTTGAAATTTCATTTAACAATTACACATTCGATACCTTGTTCGGAATATGCAAAAGTATATCATGATTTTCGGTTTGAACGCAGGTGTCTCGGCAAACTCAGGTTAACCAAAGTTATACAGAATGTCTTAATGCACGGCATATTAAACTGAAACCATCAACCTATATAAAGAAAGGAAGCCGGTTCCTATGAATCTACGTGGCATCCATCGGATCCTCAAATGGAAATGTTGTCATATTGGTTCACATTGAACGATAACTTAAACGTTTCATGTGGCTGTGTTTTATCAGTAGAATAAAGACAACTTTATTCCAACTGCTTAAATTTACGAGTTGGGAAGAACTTGCACTCGATTGTTTACTTTGGAAACATTGTTTTGAGCGGCGTCTCCAAGCTGGGGAGGAGCAGATACATCTTTCCTCTGCCGTGCAAATGACTCCGATTGACCAAGTACTGTCTATCGCAGCAGTCACAGCGGATTTATTATTATTATATTTGCACAATCTGATACAGATATAGTGCCGTTCAACATAAACAATGAGATGTACAAAGCGAGAAGGGGATACAAAGCGTTGTCATCGGCATCGTTGAACGTAGGCATGATACTACCCGGTTGCCTACACCGAAGTAGGGGAGATTTCTTTTAGGGGGTCCCACCCCGAGCCTTTACCCACAAGGCAGGGGAGCGAGAGAGGTTCGCACCTATCGGTGGCCGGTGACCGAAGAAGCGGTTCATACGCCCTTTTTTGGGAATTTCCAGTTTGGAGCCCGGTAACCCCGTTGATAGGTTGGTGACTTCAGTT
>JACCGJ010014372.1:0-12401 GCA_013407085.1 Atriophallophorus winterbourni
CTTCGATGCGTCTATCATATCAACAAGCTTTCTATTAGAATGGATACATTCAGTTGTTATTCCTCGACATAAGTCCGGATCACTACATACGGCTACCAATTATCGACCTATTAATCACACACCATTTCTAGAAAGAATATTTGAGAATTTTGCCAGGTAGGCCACCCTAGCATACTTGACACTAAACTATTTCATATTAAACCAGGACGGATTCCTTAACAGAAAATCTTGCCTCACTTGTCAACTAGAATTTTTAAATTACGTGAGAAAATCACTAGATGCAGGCCTTGGAATCATTGTTGTATTCATTGATATTACTGAAGTCTTTGACAAGGTTCCGCATAATCTACTTCTGGCGAAATTATATGTATTACAAGAAACCTTCTTTCACGATTCAAATCTTTTCTCACTGGTCGCACCTTTTCTGTCGATATGAATGGCTACCGTTCACGAACTTTTCCAAATTTTCCAGGCAAATGTCATACAATAAAGCATTTTAGGTTCACTACTCTTCTCGCTATTTATTAACAATATACTATATGTCATAACACACCGTTAGATATTTTTGTTTGCAGATGGTATAAAAGTCGACGTAGCATTTCCTTTCACCCAGCTCTTACGACATATGATGCACCTTCAAGGGAAACAAACCCTGAATGAGTCTGTTTTACGTGAACTATGGTTTCAAAACTTACCTGTAGATTTAAGAAAATCTCTTTCTGTTCTTGAGAAAGATATACCTCTACAGAAGCTAGCGGAAACCGCAGACCAAGTTCATTCGGTGTACAGAGCCAAGTCACCATCTACCCTACAAGAAGTCACATTAAAGCCCGTGGTGGAAACTGAAGTACAAGAGCTTAAGCAACAAGTCGCTGAATTGACCTCACAGATCTCAGCCCTAACAAAGATGTTCAACGATCGGCCATCAAGACTTAGCCGCAGTCGAACGCGCACTTCAAACAGAAGTACATCCCGAGACCGCTACCAACGCGAGCACAGCCTATGTTATTATCACCGCCGATTCGGCTCAAAGGCTAGAAAGTGCTTGCCATCCTGTAAACTTTACAAACCAGGGAAACTTCAACGCCAGGCAGTAACAACGACGACTTCACCTGGCAACAACCTTAGTCGCCTATTTTATGTCACTGATTGTTCGAATAAATTGCGTTTTCTCATTGATACGGGTGCTGAGATAAGTGAAATCCCGCCCACACCACAGGAACGCAAGAACAAAACCTCATTGACATTACAGGCGGCAAACGGTACGCAGATCACCACGTTCGGCCAACGTTCACTAACTTTAAACCTAGGCCTCAGACGTGATTTCCGTTGGATCTTTACCGTTGCAGACGTACGAAGCGCTATATTAGGTGCAGATTTCCTTACACACTTTAACTTGTCCGTCGATTTGAAGTCCCGTAAACTTATCGACAACCTGACAGAGTTAAAAACCCTAGGAAAACCATGCCATTCTGCGATACAGTCTATTCGCGTATTACCACCGAATATTCCAGAACGATATAGCAGCTTATTGTCTGAATTCCCAGAAGTTTTCCGCCCAAACTCACCGAATAATGCAATTAAACACGACGTTAGACACCATATCGAAACACACGGTCCTCCAGTCTTCACTAGACCAAAACGGTTAGCACCAGACAAATTGGCCATTGCTAAACGAGAGTTCGAGCATATGATGGAATTAGGCATCATTCGTCCATCAAAATCATCATGGGCCTCACCTCTCCACATGGTCGAAAAGAAGCAACATGGTGCATGGCGCCCTTGTGGTGATTATAGAGCACTGAACAAAATTACTGTTACAGATAGGTATCCTATACCACACATCCACGACTTTGCCTTGGCACTTGAAGGAAAGACCATCTTTTCCAAACTTGACTTGGTGCGTGCCTATAACCAGATACCAGTGGAACCAGAAGACGTGCCCAAAACTGCCATAACCACACCATTCGGACTTTTCGAATTCGTTCGAATGCCATTCGGTCTGCGCAACGCAGCACAGACATTTCAACGGTTCATGGATCAAGTTTTCTTGGGTCTCGATTTCGTCTTCGTTCACATCGATGACGTACTCATCGCTAGTAAATCTCCCACTGAACACGCTGAACATTTACATCGCGTCTTTTCACAACTGTCGAAGTACGGCATAGTCGTAAACCCCGCTAAATGCGTATTTGGCGTCGAATCACTTGAAATTGTCGGACATCAAGTCGATTCCAAAGGTATCAGGCCATTAAAGCAAAAGGTTTCTGCCATAAAAGACTACCCATTACCCGAATCAATACGACAACTCCGTCGTTTTCTTGGTCTTGTGAATTACTACCGTCGATTCATTCCTCACTGTGCCGAGCTAGTTCAACCATTGACGGATTTACTCCGCAACAAAAAACGCTCGTTAAAGATGACGGACTCAGCTAAAACTGCTTTTGAACGCATTAAAGATGCGCTTAGCGAGGCAACATTGATGAACCACTTACCGTCCGATCCTAATATCAAACTATTTTTATCCACGGACGCGTCTAACGAAGCGATTGGTGCAACTTTGCAATATAGTCGCAATGGAGAACTGTGCCCATTATCGTTTTTCTCAAAGAGACTGCAACCAGCTCAGGTTCGTTACAGTACGTTTGGCAGAGAATTGCTTGCAATCTATTATGCCATCCGTCATTTCCGCCATTTACTTGAAGGGCGAGAATTCACGGTTTTAACTGATCATAAACCGCTCTGTTACGCCCTCCTTTCAAACACTGACCGCTACTCAGCTCGAGAAATTCGACAACTGGACTTCATTGCACAGTTTACCAACGACATCCGACATGTCTCAGGCCAAGATAACGTTGTCGCCGACGTCCTATCCCGTGGTCATCTTAATTCTATCACCAGCTTACGAAACACTGAAATCCCAAATCGCAATGTTGTCAACATACCCACTTGTATCCCACAAAATGCTTCCGACATCCAATCCACTCCTCCCACCCAACCAATGGGCATACCCAGTCCTTCCCCACAGACTTTACGATCTTGCTTGAAAAGAACTAAACACACACGATCTGGCCGTATTGTTACTTGGCCAAAGAAACTTGCGAGTTACATCACTTAAATCTTTCGAGCGTTTCCATTTTTTTTCCAACGCTCTAGGGGGGGAAATGTGTCGAGCTTGTACAAACCTATTTTACTTAACAATTTTTCTGTACAGTTTTTGATATCTTCAATTCAATTTGTTCTGACAATATCGGTTCGCTCAGACGATCGATAGTACTATTGATTTATCCATTTCCTGTTAACGTTATTACTCACATTTCATCGATTTCTTGTTCGATAACTTAGTGAACACGATTCTTCTGTTGAATACGATTTTGTACATAATCAACTTATCACTTAATACAATATACTTCTGTTGTGTGCGTTACCCGCGTTCTCGGTCGATCTGGGCTTTGGGAATTCCGCCTCGGGAACATAACATTTCGAGTAGAAATATTGAAGTCATTACAAGAACAAGGAATATCCAAAGGAGAATTGCGGATTATATGTACGTGGATCAAAAGAACTGTTAGTGAGTCAGATTGCCTATTTTGGTATTGCGAGTTTTGTATACTAACTTGACTGGTCCACTACAAATACAACTTATACGGCATTAAAGGCTTTTAGGTTTTAGCTAAAAAATTTCAAAATTCATACAACTTTTTTCGTTAAAAGTTCCTTTCTAAAACTGTTGAAATTCGATAGAATGTTGATACCACTCATCTCTCTAGGACTCCATGAAGTAAATGCCAAATCCACTAATGTGTTTCAAATTGCATGAATAAACAGTGTGATTCGGACCCATTAACACATTCCTATATTTTAAACATTAACCGTTATTATGTAAAAGAATGAAATTCAACTTTTTTTGCCATCTACCATGTGTACGAATGTTACCCAACTATTTTTTTGTTGCTAACGAAAAAAATATGTATTTATGTTCGACCTTACCATTTGTAAAACCACTGTTTTTATTTGATGTAGTTCAGTTCAATTCATAAAAACAAATAATCATGACTCAGTGTCCAAGACTATACATTATTATTCCAACACATGATTTTCTAATAGAATGTTTATCATTAGCCCGATCACCTATAAACAATATTAAACAGAGAACTCCTGTTTAATTAAAATTCTCAGATAAGAGTTTTACATCCTATTTAATTGATAATATAAACCTTTTGCAAAGTATAACAAGGTTCACTGAGTTGGTTATGGAACCCGACTTGGAGCCCATGTAACGATAATACAACTATAACACACACACACATATATATATATATATATATATATATATATATATATATATATATGATATCAGGTATTGCTACTGCCATTGGCCAACGCGTAAAAAGATCAATGCAGGTAAGTATGTAGCAACATCCGTTGGAGACTGCTAGTGGGCCGACGAGATCCAAATGTACGTTTTGGAAACGTTCAGTAGCTGGTGGGAACGTACCAGGGTAGCTGATAGTGTGTTGTTGAACCTTGCTCTGTTGACATCGCAATCAACTTTTGGTCCAAAGTTGTATGTCTTTATGCATGTCAGACCAAAGGTAGCAAAAACTGATTGATTTCCGTGTCGCTCTTACTCCAGGATGTGATCAACCATGCAAATGGTCAAAAACTCTACGTTTCATGTGTGAGCGGACGATCGGACGCGGTTTTCCCGTTGCCATGTCACAAACCAGGTAATGTGGAGAATCGGGCATCGGGATTCGGCGGATTTTTTCCATCTCTGAAGTTTATTAGCGACTTAGTACCGGATCAGATTGCTGCGAACGTGCTAGTTGTTCCAAATCGATTCCAGGCAGGTCGATAGCACTCAGTTGAATGCGAGAAAACGTATCCGCCACTGTGTTTGACGAGCCGAATAGGTAACGAATGTCGCTCATGAATTGGGAGATGTATTCTAATTGACGTATCTCTCGCGGTGAATAACGATCGAAAGTTGTGGCGAGTGCAAACGTTAGCGGTTTGTAGTCGGTGTAAACCGTGAAACTGCGACCTTTGAGTAAATGCCGGAAATGGTGAATGGAGCGAGGAGCTCGCGACTAATTGTACTATATCGTGTTTGTGCTGGCTGTAGTCGGCGTGAGAAGAAGGCTAGGGGTTCAATCGTGTTATCGACCTCTTGTTTCTAGTACTGCGCCTACCGCTTCGTTTGATGCATCGGTAACAAGCGATAAGCGAGCATCTGTCTCAGCTGATATATAAGTCAGAGTTGTCGCCTGCTCAAGGGCCGATTTAAGCGCGTCAAAAGCTTCGATGGTTTGTGGATTCATTGAAAAATTTCTTTCTTTGCAGCGAAGTAAATCTGTAAGCGGTTGAGCTAACTTCGCGTAATGGGGAATAAATCGTCTGTAGTAGTTGACTAGGCCCAAAAATCGACGCAACTGGCGGATTGAACTCGGGCATGGATAATCACGGATGGCAGAGACTTTCTGTTCAACGGGTTTAATTTCGGTAGAATCTATCTGATGACGGAGAAAGTCTGGTGTTTCAGCATGAAAGATGCATTTATCTGGATTCACGAAAATACCAAACTGAGATAGGCGCTAAAAAAAACCTCTCGAAGATACCCAACATGTTCTGTCGATGTGTTGTTAGCAATTAGCACGTCATCAATATAAACGTTTACGGAGGGCAATCCTTTAAATACTTGATCCATAAAACGCTCCAAAGTTTGTGCGGCATTTCCGAGACCAAATAGCATTCGTACGAATTCATATAAGCCAAATGGGGTCGTGACAGCCGTTATAGGGATATCTTTCTTCGCAACGGGGATTTGGTGATATGCGCGTACTAGGTCAAGCTTCGAGAACACGGTTTTTCCGTTCAGGGACGCCGTAAAATCGTGGATGTGTGGAATGGGGTAACGGTCTGGTACCGTAATGCGATTAAGTGCTCTATAATCTCCGCATGGGCTCCAAGTATCTGCGGTAGTTTTTTCAACCATATGTAGTGGAGAAGCCCATTGTGAGGTCGACGAGCGGATGATTCATGGCTCCAACATATGTTCAAACTCTTGTTTGGCGATCGCCATTCGGTTTGGCAAAAACTGGAGGTCCACGTGTGACAATGTGGTGTTCGACCTGGTGTTTGACCACATTTGTGAATGACTGTGGTTTGGAGACCTCCGGAAACTGGACTATGAGTTCCTTACAAGGCTGGGTGACGAGTGGAATCAAAAATCGAATAGACTGTATGGGTGTGTAATGGTATTTGCCCATTGAATTTAACTTCGTGGCTGTTATCAATAAGCTTTCGTAGGCTTATGTCCACCGCGAGGTTGAAATTAGACAAAAAAATCTGCACCCAAAATCGGAGTTTTGCACGTCTGCAATGGTGAACACACAGTGGAACGATCTTCGTAAGCCCAGGTCTACCGCGAGGGACCGTTGTCCATAAGTGGCTATCTGAGTACATTGGCCGCCTGAAGGGTCAATCCCGACGGACACTCGCGTTCGGTTTCGTTGGGTGTGGATGACGCTGAGTTCCGCACCGGTGTCTACCAGAAAACGCAATTTCGTTGTGTTGTCAGTGATATTGAGGAGACGCAAACTTTGCTGCCAAGCAGTGCAGCCGTTCCCACTGCCTGGCATAATTGTTTTTCTTGCTCGTTTGATTTGGAAACAAAACTGCAGGGTCTGGTGCATCTGTAGGCGCGTTCACCGAATCTGCGGTGGTAATAGAAAAGACCTGGCCCTTTACTCCGACTTCGTGGATATAGTCTATTCGGACTGTGTCTCTGTGATGACCGAGATCGATCATTTCGTGAAGTACGTATGTGCATGCAAAGTTCGTCGAGTGGCGATTTCAACTCCGAGATCTCTGATTCAAAATTTGAAGGAGTTGATTTATGAGGCGATTGTACTACTGCAATGGTTAGCTTATTATTTTCATACACTCGATCGGCGATGGCAGCAAGCTTATCTAACTTGTAATCTTCTTCGACCACCGAAAGTGCTTTTCGAACATCGCTGGATAGTCTTTGCAGCCACAATTCTTTTAAAATCAGTTCGCCAACTGGTGTTGTACCCTGTAACTCGATCATTCGGCTAAGAAGTTGCGACGGTGTATTGTCACCAAGTTTGATACCCGAGAGTAATTAGCGTACGTTTTTCTCATCAGATGCTGCTATACGCGAGATCAAAGCTGATTTTAGTACATCATACGGTTTATCGGCAGGTCTGTTGTATATGATATCAACAAGTTCGGATGCGACTGCGTGTGGTAAACTTCATATGACTTAACAGTACATTGCATTTGGCTAGTAATGCGTCGAGTTTTGAAAATAACTTCTACTTGAGCTAACCATAATCTAGGGTTTGCTACGCCAAACTCAGGAAGTGATAAATCACCAATATCTGCTATGATAGGTGCTGCCTGTGGGATACTGTCCATATTGATGAAAAAATGTAAAAATATGCTACAAAATCAAAACAGTGGGGAGTATGCTATGACGAAAATAAGCGGGCTCACCAAAGTTTGGTGGTTCAGGCTACGTGAAATTACAGTATGTGCAAAAAGTAAAAAGTTCACCACTTACAATAATTCTTCGATTGAATTGAAAGCGATTGACTACTCCTGTCCATCTTTGTTGCACCCGGATAAGCAGTCACCAAACTTTATCTATTGTGCGCATTTTGGCGTATTTTTCTCATAGTTTTTGCCGCCTTGCGCAACAGTTATTTAGGGTAGAAATGCTTTGACAATTGTATGTACCGAAAATGGGTTAAGTTTTTCATCAAGTTTTCAAAACAATTCCCCAAAATCTCTATTTGAGAATCCCGCTTTGCTTCATGGTGAAAATTTGTAGGTGTATCACCAGGCTGTTTACTTTGACATACATAGCAAAAGCCGGCGAAATCAACGTTGGTAATGAACGATACCACTTCCTGCGTTTCGGCTTCATCACATTTGGTATTACTTTACCCGAGCAGCTAAACATTTAACAACGTGAGATCTGGCATTTACTGCTCCGTTGCACAAGCTCTATAGACCAGCTTTTGAAAGCACTTGAGCATTAGTCACTCTAACCTTTCACGATATGTTCAAGATACGACGGATGATTCGTAGATGAAAAGCATTTGGCTTCCGTTCATGTTTTGCTTGGGTGGTCCAGGTTTTACTGCCGTACAGTAATGCATTCAAAACACACGCGCTGTATACCATCATCTTTGACTTTACAGTCAGCTTACGGTGACCCTAAACACGAGAGTACAAACGGGACAAAATGAAAGCTGTTCTGCCAATCCGCTAATCAATTTCCGTGTTTAACGAGAGGCTATCCGCAATGGTTGAATAAAGGTATGTGAAATGATCTACTGATTGAAGCTGACAGTTTCAAAGAGTGATGATTAGAGTCTATACATTCCCTTGACCAAGTACTTTGGTCTTGCTCATGCTGATTGTTAGCCCTAAGCCTATACATGTCGACGAAAAATAGTTCTTTAGCGACTGGAGGAGCTCTTGGGAGTGAGCAAACAGCAGGTCACGGATTATCACATTTCGTGACTTGGTTTGTGCTCTCAACCGGTTTGCATTGAAAAGCTTGCCATCTCTTCGCGTGCGTAACTAAACGCCTTCTGTCCTCGCCGTAAAAGCATGCTCAATAAGCAGAGCAAAGAAAATGCTAAACAGCATGGAAGCAGCAACACACCTTTGTTTGACACCTCGGCGAATTTCAAAGGCTTCTGAGCTGAAACCTTCAAAATAGACTAAGCACTTCATGCCTGAGTGAAACGAAATAACGAGTTTGAGCAGTCTTGGGGGCAGCATATCGAATGAAGAATTTTGAGAAGACCATTCCTACCCAGGTAGATGAATGCTTTCGTTGAATCACTAAAATCAGTGTATAATGACACACGCTGTTCCCAATACATTTTCTGGAAGATGTCTGAGGAAGAAGATCATGTCGACGGTTCATATTCCCTTGCGGAAGCCTCATTGAGATTCGGAGTATATTCTATCAGCTAAAACTTGTAGCCGGATCTGTAAAACTTTAGCAAACTATTTGCCTAGAACATTCAGCTGAACTCGGCAGTGGAGGCTTTTGACATTGGCGCAGGTTGCTTAGGTTCGCACATGCGAGTGACGTCTATCCTAGGATTAGCAGATAATTTGGTGCGGTGAAATCTCGTGTCGAGAAGCTTGAGTTTTGCACAGACCAGTGAATGATCAGTGTCGCAGTCTGGGCTTCGATAGGATCTGGTGAAGGGAACGCTTCATATATTAGTGCACCTAACAAGTATAAGATCAAAGTGATGCCAATGTTTAGAGCGATGATGTTCCTAAGAGAACTTATGCTGTGGTTTTGGTTGACAAGAAGTGTTACTGACACAAATAATGAACAGTGTACACATTTCTAAAAGGCTATGTCCATTTTCATTGGTTTTACCTACATCGAACCTTTTAAGACAGTTTTGCATAGACTGGTAATCTGCAACAATTCGAGCATTCAAATCACCCAATACCACTATACAGTTTGAGGACTGTTGCGAGGATATGGTAAAAAGCGTCTTTTTTCAGCAGGTGTCGCAGAGAGGGTCGTTGCATAAACGTTGACTAGCGTAATGGTTCCAGTAATGCACTTCAGATTTAGAGTCCAAATCCGTTCGCTCGCACTGCTGCTCGGTTATGCTGCTTTTAGTAGGTCGTTTCGCACTGCAACCCATCTCCATGTACCCGTGGCTCATCGGAACCCCTACTTTTCCAAAAAATTATAATCTCTTTCTGTTAGTATACCAGTGTTTGGTAACCGCGTTTTTTGCAGGGCAGCCAAGTCGACATTCAGCTTCTTTAGCTCATTGTTAATACCAGCTGATTTTCTTACGCCTCATGAAATCCTGGAAGCATGAACTGGACGCTCCAGGTTCCCAGTTTAATAACTGACCTTTGTTTTATAGTAATTCGTTTCGCGTGTCAGGAAAGATACAGTCCGCTTTTCGGTTGATTCCTAATCCCCATGCACGTGGGGAGACGGCACCTTATTGACTGGGGCTGCCTAGCTTATGGCGAGCCGCAGCCATACAATGAGACCTGAAAGTCTCTCCCACCGTCGGAAAAACCCCAAGGCGCTAAGCTCCACGCCAATCAAGCCATAGTTTTTAACCGGTATCTGCTGCTTTTCGTGTTATTATCCATAGAAGCGGAATGGAATGTCCTCCTCATTTGTGCGTTGTGATGTACGATTGGGCAGTTCAATATGGATAACTAGCTGTTGTCCACGCAGCAAGTGCTCCCTCTCCACAGCACCATCGGAAGAAAAGGAACAACTAGTGTGATACGTTCGTATAATGATACGATCGCAAGTGTTGGCAGGGCGAAGTTAATTAAAACTTTGGAGTGCCTAACTTGATTCCGGCTCCGGATTTTTCCACATAGGTGTACTCCTGGATCTTTTTCCATGATTGGATGTAGCCTCAAGTTAGTGGATGTTGGAAATATGGGTTTCCCTTCCCATAGGTGAAACGCCTTCGTAGACTTACGATCTCCACCTACCCGAAGCATGCTGGTTTTGAGACGACACTCAGCCGCCTTTGCCCCTTCTCCTTCTGTAGAAGCAGTCCTGCCGGGTCACTCAGGACCACACGTGCAGGCCATGAGCTAGATTTAGTTGTCAGATGCTATATGAGACGCGTGTCATTGGTGCATTTTGGAATTGGGAGCTTATCCACAAAACCGCGCCTGCTTCGACAACCTTAGAACACGCGAATATATGCAAATTGATAAATTCACAGACAGAAATGTCATTTGTTTCAAGCCAATTAGGAAACACAAAGACAGAATTTGTATCACTGACTGGTCAGATGTGAAGTGTGCTATGATTCCAAGCCTCTCGCTAAAATTTTGATAAACAAAACTAAGCCTAACAAATCGATGGGTGAAAGCCTGTATAATGTCGAGTTACTCTAATGATTGCTACCTCGATCCTGTTTCATCGTGATAAAGAAACTTAATAGATGCTCTTGTGTTTAAAATCGTAATGCACAAGCACAACAACATTAAATATGCTGATTATATACTAACCAGTGAACCCACGACTAATTCAACCGAAATCAACAACGCAGTCCATTAATCAACCGTTAAATAACCGTTGCTTCAAAACACTATGTTTACATTCGTGTTTACGAGTAAGTTAATTGTTTCGGTTGAAAAAGCCCAAATAAACGTTTGAACACATCTGGTATGTGGTAAGCTTGGTTCTACCAAGCTTCGCATTGCATGCCGTTTTCCAGGTTCCAACTGATTCAAACACCGATGTCTTTTACTTTCGTTGTCCACTCCAGTTTTTGAGACACAAGCTTCTTAGAGAATGAGATTTTTCTAATTGCCTGTAACATTTCACAATTTATCGTGAAGGAATATAACGTGATCGTCTGATAATGATCTCATAACCAATGCAATTATAGTAGGGAATTATGAAATTGCAAAAACGTCACACCATGTAATGCGTCGTGCAAATCAGTTTAGTTGATTCTCATGACGCGATATGATCCGTCTTCTTCTTCTTCTTGATATACGACAGGGGGTAATTCAAGGTTTTCAAGGTTTTTAATGGTCTAAAAAGCAACAAGCTTAACAACAACCATAGGATGGTAAAAATTGAAATTTAAGTGTATAAACAATAAAAGAACATAGATTAAACAGTATATAAGTGTTCTGGAAACGAATAATGCAATAAAAAGTCGTCTAATTTCGTTTTAAAGTCATGCAAGTTAGTGGCGTGAGCAACGGTTGAAGGTAAACTGTTCCAAGTAAAACAGACACGGACAGAGTAAAAATACCTTCTACAGTTCAGGCGGGAATGGGGTACGACCAGCACATATTCATGGGTCCGATAATTCCTCGTATCCCTTCGCTTGAATAAATCCTGTAAGGGATGGTTCGGGGTATGGAATGTTTTGTAAAGTAAGATAAGGTCTCCTCTGATTCTTGGGGAAGAGGATAGATTCAATCAAACAGATTCAGTGAGCTATCCTTTCTTTATAATGGTTTTTTTTCGGTGACTGAGAACTATTTTCGTTGAGGCGGTGATAGATTCGCTGCATAAGTTTCACATCCCTCTTGAGCCACGGAGACCATGACTGCAAACCGTATTCCATGACTGGTCTCAAGTATGTATTCATGATCCTTGGGATTATCTTGGGCGAAAATTTCCCCAATACACGTTTGAGTAGATTTAGAACACGTGTTGCTTTTTTAAAGGCACTGTTAGTTTGAAGTGATGTTTTTAAACTGGAGCATATCCAGACACCCAAATCTTTTTCTTCACTGCAATTTTCAAGGACATGCAAACCTATGTGATATGTGAAATCTACTCGATTCCCCACATTCATGATCCTGCATTTGTTGAA
>JACCGJ010014374.1:0-26742 GCA_013407085.1 Atriophallophorus winterbourni
ATTCAGTGAATAAACCAAAACAGTAACGGGTGTTAACCTTGGTACCCCATGAGAAGGATAATTATTATGGATACATGCTATCACAAAGGTTCGAAAAAGCTGTCTGTCAGTTGATAGGACGCGCCAGAATATCAGATTGACCAACAAAATCATTTATACACGTGTAAAAATATTTCATTGTTTATCTTAATGTAGAAATGTCCTTACTTTTTTCTAACAACCATTACAAAAATAGAAGATTGATATTCTTAGCAATTAAAACAGGTCTTCCGTCTTCCATCATACTCGGTCGTACGTAAAATGTAATTACATTCACCTCTCTGGAGAGAGATTCAATGGTTTGGAAAAACGACAAGCTGAACTACGGATGTTAACAGATACAATAATTAGTGATTTCATTATCCCAATGAACGATGTTTCCACTTTACCAAACATGCTGCCGACATATATTTACGATGGTTCAGGCTGCTCTTTAATTTCGTATAAATTTCAAGTTATCGTGTACTAATAAGTAGTGTCTCGACGAATAAATGTGTCACAAACTCAACTGTACAAAAGTTGCAATGAGTACAACAACGATGTTCGTATTACTAATAGAAAAAGTTTAATTTTTTACCCGTATATTCAGTAACATGGACTAATAAATGTTTCGCCTATAAACATTGGATGACTCGATTTAAAGTCATGACAACTAGTTAAATCGACATCCGCAGCCATGCTGCTTAGGTTGGAAATTAGGCTGCAAATGAATGAAAGTCCGTACAGCGTTTTGACCGGGAATGTCGTATTTGAAAAATGAGATAATGTTTTGTTATATTTCTTTGGTGTATTTAGCAACAGGAATCATATAGTGATCGCATATTCCGTGTGTTTCCGATCAGGAAACCACTATACATTCCACAGATTTACTGACAATGGTGTGCTCATATATTTTGTTGCATTCAAGTGTGGTCTAAAAGTATTTAATTAATGTTCACAAACAAAAATATGTATCCTTAAAATATTGCGTAAGCTACTATTATATACTGAGAATTTACAGATCCTATACGCTCTAGATGATATATTCATTCACTTTCAATCATTATGACTGTTATTTATTCATATGTTTATTACGTTAGATTTAATGTATCATGTTCGAACCTGTTATACTGTTTGTGATCGCCGGTGTTTATAAAATAGAGCAAATTGCAGTGATATTTACTGTGGTATTTTCGAAAAGGCTTTTATTATGATGATCAACTGAGTTATACGTGGGACAAAGGAATACATTCGATTATCGTTTATTAGTAAACTGTAGACCAGTGAATTATTCTCTGAAAATGATACGCCCATATGAGCATCTTTAACTCTTAGTCAGATCTGTGCAATACATTTAGAAGAACGAGTTATGCAAAGTACAAAGAGGAACTGAATGATTTTCCTTGGTCTCCCTATTTCGTTACATATCACGGAGCCTGATTAAACCGACCCACATTCGGCTCGTAGGATTAGTGTCGACAAATGTTTTGTCTGTATTATGGTATAAACTGACAATGACCGGTTGCTCGACGTTGGTCAATCTTTGAACCACAACATCACTACGACCAGCTTTAGAGAAAGAAGCCGATTCCATTTCTCTTCGCGAGAAAAAGACGTTTCGGATATAAAATAACAATCGCATATCAGAGCATCACCGTCATCCTCAGAACGAAACAGTGTAGTACCGGTAACCTGATAGAACGTTCTTGCCGTAATTGCCTAGATAAATTGATTTCAGTTTTCATCCATTTCGTGATCAAAATTGAATAAGCTGGCGATGGCGAATCTTTTCGGAATTTCGTGGAGAGAAGACAGAATACAATAGCTCTCGTCTTACTGTCGCTTGAAATATCAACAAATATTGAAGTATTTGTATTTCGAGATCAACGTCACAATAAAACTGCAATATTAATTCAAGTTTAGTCTCGCAAAGAACGAATTTACATTGATATTGTAAATGCATCTGGAATAAACGGAATCGGTTTGCACTTAAAATCGATATATTGATGAATGGTGTTGTTAACATGCATATATCCCGGTTAGCTTCAATGTGTCCCATGCCCGGGCATTACTTCGAATGTGAGATGACCAACTCGAACACAGATAACACTCAATGAGAACAATTGCACCTGGAAATTAAAATGGTGTATTTGAAGGAACAAGAGACAGGAGTTGCTCAAAGTTTGCTTTCTCGTCACACACTTGGATAAGCTGTCATGGTGCGTGTTATTTGGTGGTCACAATTCTCTAGGTGAAACAGGCGACTAAATATTTCTTTGTACGGGACATTACCGAGACCCATGAGGTAACCCTGCTATAATTGTTATCGAAGAAGACGAATGTTTTCGGAGCACACAGTAATAAGTTACCAGGGCGAAGCAGTTGATGCCATCTTACGTGAAATCGCTTTCCGTTTGATTCTTGATATTGAAATTTTAATGTGTCGTTGGTTTCTGTTACCTCTTGATATTGACAACATTCTGTGTTCATTTCAGAATTTACTTATGCGTGTATTTTAAAGCATGATTTGTAATTCCCAGATAATTTTTTTGTTGCATACATTACAAACCATGTCCCACATCTCTACGTGTGAACAGATTTTATTGTAGTTCATGTCCAGATTGACTACAGTCTAGAATTGCAGACATATTTTGACTATTTTGGCTATACTCTCAGCACCAGAATTAGACTCGCCAGGTCTAATAGGACCACACAAGCAGACCAGAACCTGGACCTCAGATATTATATAAAACAGGTCATCAAAATAATTCTTCTACCTAGCAGCTCATCCTCAAAAGCGAGCTGACTATTAAATCTTGGATACTCAACAACGTATAATATATTGAAAAGTATTCATCTTTCGTAATCCATGAACCAATTTTAATAAAAGATACAGCTGAATCTTAAGTTAAGTTCGTTAAGCAGTGGATTGACATCATCTAAGTAGGAACGTCTTTAGGCAGTGTAACATTGTTTGAAATATATTTTCCCTGATTGCGACTGACATGAGCAAACCGTGAACGAATTCGTACAATTTCGTTTTTGCGTTGCCGAAGTGTCGACTAGAGTGATTCTTAAGGGGACATCAGTATTGCTTTGTTAAACCGAATCTCTGTCTTTATATGCTTTAAATTTTGAGAATTTTTTAGCTGAATCTTGGATAACGGGCATGTCTGTTTGCTAGCTTATTTCAGTAACCACCTAGTTACTAAACATATTTGATAAGCGAAAACATCTTGGTCATATGGGGAACATCGCTTTTTGATAAACATGATTGCGTCACGCACGAATTAGCCAGGTTTGATAAAAGGGTCATAGGTCAATTTTGCGGACACCTTGGTTACAATTTGAAGGGGGAATGTGAATGAGTAAATCTTCTGTTGCTTGTCGGTCATATATTCTGTAGTTGTTGCTACGAGGAAAGCTTTCTTATGTGGCGCTCTGATGTAATAATAAACTCTAGTTGTCTGTTAAATAAACAGCATGCATGCCAACTCCAATTTTATGCCGGGTGTTGAAAACTCGAATAATTTCTTCAACAATACTTTATTTACCAATGATCCCAAATTCCAATTCCGAAAACTGAATGACGGGACTGAAGGGTTCCAGTTGTTAACGATGACTGAATAAAAATATTGCTTTGTTACAAAACTCCCGCCATTGATACCAATATGCGATTTGACGCATTGCCATAAAATGTTTAATTTCAATGCAGATTAAATATAGTGTTTAGATATTATTTTATTCTGTTGTAATATCGAATGTATCCGAAGAAAATTTTAGTTTATAGTTTCTTGGTAAATATATTTTTTCGGTTAAGTGGCAAACATTGTAAATTTAAAAGAAGTTCTCGCAGCTTTTTTAACTCATTATAAAAAATTGGTCCTCTGGAAAAAAGAAACTTTTTGTTGACGCGAATTTGTTCACGAAAATAATAAAACAAACGACATTCGGTGCATAGAATCACTCGATACTACTTCTAGGTAAACAGAAAAGTCATATTTCTGTCGACGCCAATGACAAATTATGAGGTGAACTTGTTTGAAATGGCAATAATAGGAACAAGTGTATCCTAACAGGCCAAACATTATTTCTAACCACCTACAGCGAAAACATGAATTGCACAGCACAGCGAATGCACAACAGAAATTTAATATTTGTGAACTGAGGTTCGAAATAAATTGTGAACATTTATTTATCTCCTTAAGAGCAGTAATCGTTCTCATGTTTATTCTGAGCTCAAGCGTATGAGAAATTCCTTTGATTGTGGGATTAGCTTTAAGGTATACCGGAACACAGTTTACTCAAACTAGTTTGTTGGTTAACGGTTCGACAATGTGCCACAGGACTTTTGAAACAATGCTCATTCGCTTGTATAGAAAGAATATCTACATCTACTATTCACATGTTCTGAACGTTCACTGCATTTAAAAATGGTGAACAGCTATAAGGCGGTTGTGAATGTTAAGCGAATGTTGTTTTAACAAAAGAGCAGATATCCAAATTCGAAAAGCTGCTTCATTAACTGAAATCAATCATCATGTACACACTTTCCTGCATCTTTAATTAGGTTAAAATGTTGTTTGTTAGACTTGGTAGTGTTTATAATTCCGATTCAATTTACATTGCTTAAATTGGTGATTCTTTCCTCGGGATTTGGTTCAAAGATGATGATTAAATGGATCTAAAACATAATATAATGATTTCAATTAAGAATACAACAAGAGAATTTCATGAAGCTTTCAGTAATTACGGTGACCTTCTGAATTGCTTCGCTCATTACATTTACACTGGGCTTTGGCATAAAATATTCAAGATGTATTGGATTGTGGGTTCACGGTATTGTCCTGGTTTCCAGGTAAGGTGCGTTTTCGTAGCAGGCTGATAAGAATATGCATATAGTGCTAGCAATCGTAGTTGTTTACAATACACATTTTATAAATGTTTTTGTTCGGCGTAATAACATTATGTACTCATTCCATCATTGTTGAATTATTAGACTGTCGTATCTCGATTCAAATTCGCAGGAAGCTCATTAGCCGACATTGCACACACACTCTTTATTATTCCTGATATTATCGTGCCTCCGCCTCCACTAGGCCGATTGATCCAAACTCTGGAATGCTGGTAAGTCATTTTCAAAATTCAGCACGTGACCGTTACATGAATCACGGGGTTTTCACGATCAGCTGGGCGAGTCGACGAGTAGGACAAATATCGATCGAAAGCGGTCACCTGAACTGAAACTGCATCTTCGTTGTGAGTGAAACTATTGTATACAAAGATGATCTGTCAAACCGGTATGGGGCGAAATTAATTTACATTTGGAAACATTAGCTGAAATGCTTGTGTGAATAGGACACCCGGATAACTTGTTTGCAGCTCATTTACCGTGAAAATAGATTAAAGGGTCAAGAGAAACTCTCTATACTTAGGCTCCGTAAAGTAAACCATGGTGTTCCAAAGACGATTCAAAGAATTTCCCGGTAAACTACTCGATGTGCTTTTAAACAACAACTGTGTTACTCATATTCAACTTATAGACGACAACCGGTTTCGGATTGTATATCATCATCAGATATAATCAGTAACAATGAAACCTTGTTCAATCGTCTACCACGTTTTGAATCCTAACTAAACCTTAAATTTATAATCTCCAGCTGCGGTCAGCTAGCATAAAAAACCTGACTCTGGAGTGTATGTTAGAACAGTCAGAGTTCCATATTAACTGCACAATTTTGGGCTTTAAGATCGCTTCAAATGAGAGAGAGTACCATAAAAATATAAAATCGGACAGCAGACAATAACCTTAGACAATTTGATCTACAGTGTGGAATAATTAACGTTTAGCCATGAGATCTGCTGCCATGTGCTTCTTGTCGACGAAACGGATGTTCAAGTGGGTGACCCACTGTATTCAGAAAGTTAGACAGCAGGTTCAAATCACCGATGATACAACGGTACGAAAAGTAAAATCGGTTCATTGTCGCAATTCCCTCCTCGTATGGCTTGTTGTATATTTCTGTCACCGGTTTTGTGGTGCGGTGGTATACACGTTGCATCAAGGCCATGTCGAAGAAGAAGAAGAAAAAGAGAATGATTTTATTCGTGTACACGAATTTTCAGCAATGAATTAATTTCTCCACAAAATACAAATAGATAAAATGTATAAAGTGCAGCAAAATAAAATGATACTTGAGCTAATAAAGTTCAAGGTTACCATAGGCTAGGAGCGAATTAGAAAAATAAAAATTGGAGAGTAACTGGAACATCTCAGCGTCATTTAAAAATTGTCAACCGCTTTTATAACTCCATAACAGCTTTTGACTGATCAAGCATGTATCGAGCCAAGTATGGAACGAAAAAATTTCCTAATTGGTTAGTTTTCAAACAGGAAATAACATAGAAACTACGGGTGGAGGGAAAAGATTCACAAGATGCAAGGCTTTTTTCAGTGGATGTGAACAATCAGAAGAAATAGTTGTTCTTTTTTAACCATCTGGACCATTCTCGAACAGCTTACTCAATTGTTGGCTGTAATAGATGTTAATTATCCGTTAAAGTACCTGCTTTGTGAAACCAGCAATGATCCTTCTGAACATTGTTAAGTTTTGACAGGACGTTTGTATACCACAAAGCAATGCCGTGAATACATCAAGTTACTGGTAATCCAAACGCACATTTTTTTCTCTTCCGTAAACCATGAAGTTGCTCAGATCGCAGAGAGAATGTGAATTCGGAGGATTTACCGACATTGAACATTCAACATTTTTGGATGTTGAAATGTAGGCAGTTTCATGAGGACCACGTTTTAATGATGTTTGTGTATTTTCTATTTGAGCAATTTGATTCTTTTTGACTCTACACAATATTTATCTTTCAATGTTTTTTGTATTCATTTTCGTTATTGTCCTACCACTTGTACATCCTTTTTTTGTTTTATTGAAGTAATTCAGATATTGCTCGACATCCATTAAATTCCACGTCATTTTGCACGTGGTATTCGGAGAAAACTGAGAAAATTGTTCACCATTTTATTGTCTATCGTCTCAGCATTGGCTGGACTTATTGCTTGTTATTTGGAACATTTGATCACTTTTGTCACACATCATTTGTACAACCCGGTAGAGTTTAGTACTGTATCGACTGAAGTCGTTGGTTAACGCGTAGACCACAGGTTTCATAGTTCGCAAAATTCAGAACAACGGTTCGGATATAATACCGTACTGTAATTGACAGTCCCGATAACAATAATACAAACATCAACGTACTGGATCGTAACAGCCAAAATAATCCGAAAACAATTTAATAGAAAATCAAAAATGTGAAAACATTGAGTTACCAGAATTGCCGTCAAAAATGTCGGTATAGAGAATACATGAAACGAACAATTGGTGTCAAAATCCAAGCAAATTACAAGTGTCATAAATGGCAAACAAATTCCACAATGACCGACAGATTATTCATACAAATGGTTCACCAAACATGTGAAAGTAAAGATTTCGAATAGCACAAATTAATTACAAAAAGTAAGGTTTAACATCCAAATTCTGTAGAAACAATAAACAAAACCAAATTCAAGTCTCCAAATATCAAAAAAATATATAGGTCGAAAGCAGAAAGGAAAAGAAAGAAATTCAAGGCGCGGGGCCTTCAAATCGGCCGTGCACAAACGATCAATTTTCTCCACATTATTTTTCGTCATTTTTCTTAATTTGTCATGTTTTCATATCAAAAAAGGTCGATTTTTAACGCGCACATTTTAAAACAATTACGTGATGTCGTGTTTTCTAGTGAGAATTCTGATATAGAAAAATTTGGCTATGCTATTCTTGAAAAACTAGATAATATTTTGAAGCAAGCATTGAAAAAGAAAATGAAACATCGTACAGGCTGGCAAGTCGCTCTTCGTCGACGTCATGACGTATCTAGAATGCCTATACCTTGTATTTTAACATCAAACGTTCGTTTGCTGTGGTCCAAGTATGGTGAAATTTCTCAACTGCTCACTTCAAACATTTCAAAGCATACAGGCATTGCCATGTACCAAGAAACATGGCTTCACTCGACAATAGAAAAAGAGTTGCTCTCCGTTGAAGGATTCAACTGTTTCCGTCTTGACCGAACCTGTCCCTTGAGAAATCATGGTGGCGGTGTTATCACATATATTCGAAACGACTGGGGTTCATGCTGCAAACAGATTTTTACTTTCGACAAGGTTGAAATATCCTGCCTGGCTGTCGAATGTAAACCCAAATATCTTTCTAATTTTCAGTCCCTTATTTTGATAAATACTTATGTTATCCCAAATAGTCAATCTAACGTTTTTAATGCATTTGGACTTTGCCCTAACAAATGCACCTCATCTGTTCCTCGCCCGCAAGTTTGCTCCAATTGGTAATTCTGACCATTGCATAATCAAACTTCTCCGAAAAATTTATGGAAGAACTGGACATAGACACCTCACCCGCAGTGATGGCAAAAAGGTGACTTCCAGAGCTTGTCAGCATGACAATATTTCAACTCTCAGGGACATGCTTTCTACCACTGATTTCAACATTTTTCATGAAGATGATGTCTCCGTCGAATGTGATGTTGTGACCTCCTATCTTAACTTTTGCTTTGAAATCTGTTGTCCTAAAGAAACTATATTTGTGAGTCCTCACCGATTTTCCTCTGTCCACCTGAAACGCCTAAGGAGATTTAAAGAGAAAGCATTCAAAACACATGATCGCGAAACTGTTGCGTTGCTTTCCCAGTCAATCAAGCTCGAAATTCGACGTCTTAAAAAGCTGTACACGAACACACTTCTTGGAACGAAAGACAGTCGTCACCTATGACGTGCGCTTAAACAAATTTGTGGAAAGAACAACAGGAAATCTACACCTATTTTTGATATTAGTTCCTTGAACGAATCGTTCGTGCATCAAATTACTGATAATGACTTTGTAGATAACTTTATTTTGCCACCATCCTCTTTTTCCGATTCACCTTTCACAAACGTATCCGAGGTCTTTTATCCACTTTCGGCTGTCTCACGGTTTGAGGCTTCAGGACCTGATAAACTCTCACCCACTGTACAATGTGCTTGAGTGCTATCATCCCCCATCACATCCATTTTTAATCGTTGCATGGAAAGAGCAATTATGCCGATTTGCTGGAAATCTGTCTGCATTAGCCTGTTTCCAAAGAAAGATCCTGGTAAATACCGTCCTATCGCGTGCACGTCGCAGTTGCTTAAGGTACTTGAGAAAATTGTTTTACGGCGACTCGTGTCCAGCTGTCAGGTGCATGATGTTCATCAGTTCGAGTACCGGAAAAATCGTTCAACTGTCGATGCCGTTGCTGTACTCTCAGATTTTATCTCACGTTCTCTAGATAGCAAATCTAGAGCAGTACAAACTTGTTTTTTGGATTACACAAATGACTTCAACAGTGTTCTAAGAAACATTACTTCAAAAATTATCTGATCATGGCGTCACTGCAAATATTCTTCATTGGCTGGCATCCTATTTTGAGGGTCGTATCCAATACACAGTCGTGAACGGCCAAACCTTCCGTGAAATAGCTATTCCCAGTGGTTTCCTTCAAGGTGCAATATTGTCCCCATTTATATTTTCCCTTTATATTTCTGATCTTCCCTCTGATCTATCTGCACTTAACCTCAAATACGCTGATGATGTTGCCATTGCAGTAAATCAAAATCGTCGGATCGAGCAACAAGCCTTAGGATCAATGGTAACGAACATTGGTCAACGGTCCTCCACGATTGGTTTATCGTTGAATCCCTCTAAATGCAGCGAAATCGTATTTTCCAACATTATTGGACAGCGTCGTTTAGCCCTTCACCAAGAAATTCCTCACGTTTCTCTTAACAGCTTGATGTTCGACAGATGTTGCAGCTTTAAGTATCTTGGTGTTACAATATCTGGAAATCTTAGCTGGGCTTAACATGTTACAAGGGTATTCACAAAAGTGCGTCAACTGTCGTTCTACGCACTACGTCTCCGTTTTTTCTCCCTTCCACCAAATGTCATTCAACTTTTCGTTTTTTCTTGCATCATTCCCCACCTTCTTTTCGCATCTCCTGTGATTTTTCCCGGCATCTTGGAAAAGGAGCTTTGAATATAGAAATTGATAATCTCCTTAAATATAATTAGCATCGATGTATTGAATTATCTATAATTTTTAGTCACTGTCAGGACCAACCGCAACAATTTCCGAATCAATCGAAGCATGGCTCGCACGCTCGACGGGGCGAGGAACGACGCTATGTGCAACAACTTCTAGCTCACCTAAGAATGAATAAATCGGCAACTAGCAGTGTCATCTTTGCTGTCAGAGTAGACTGGGCTCCAGAAAGACATTACGGTGCTATGGCATGCGAAGGAGGAAAGGTATGTCCGACGATATTGAGTAACCGTAACATAAATTCGATTTGGTGTCATTAAATAATTTCATACTTTCAGGCTTTCATCCGGCGAATTATTCAAGAGCATCGACAATATGTTTGCGTTAAAAGTAGAACATGAATGGAGAATGAAAAAAGTCGGAAGAAATGTCACGCATGTTGACTCGCTGAATGTTTCCGGTGATGCATTCGAACGCGTCGACAATATGTTTGCACCACCAAGGGAAAATGCATTGGATACCATTGTGTTTTATAGATACTTGACGGAATCTTGTAATAAATAGAAGTTGCTAATTAAAGTTTGCATTCAAACGGATAAATTGGACTCAGATGAAGATGAGTGTTCATAGTTTGCCGTTTCCAAGGCTATCGCAGTGCTGACATGTAAGCGAATACTCGTACATGATTCTGACTTGACGTCGTTAAAATGCTCGTGCACTATGAGAGATAATTTAAACAACATCCCACTAGCCGAAATGCCTGCTTCGAAGCATTTAGCGAGTCAACATGCACGACATTTGTTCCTAGTATTTTTATTCTCCGTGCATCTTCCATCTTTGGGGCAAACATATTGTCGACTCTCCCGAATGCTTCGTGGGAAGAATGCCTGAAAACATGAAATTACTGGATGAGACCAAATCGAATTTAAGTTAGGGTTGCTTAATATCGTGTGATATGCCTTGCCTCCTTCGCATGCCATGGCACGGTAATTCTCCCGGTCGCCAGACTCCTCAGACAGCGCAAATGACACTGATGGTTTCAGATTGAAGGAATGAATGAGGAATGAATGAGGAAGTTTGCGAGAGGTGGGGAGGTGAACCTGGTTAAGATGGTTACAAAATAATAAGGTGACAATATTAGATTTTGCTCATTGTTAATAACAAATGATTTTCTTACGCATCTGATATTCGAGGCGTCGTCAGGAAATCCAGGGAGCATGAACTGGACGTCTTGGTTTTCCAGTTTCAGTCTGATCAATTCGTTTCGCCTGCACGGATAAAAAAAATCTGCTTTTCGGTTGGTTCTTCATCAGCATACACCCATTGAGAATGGCAGACCGTTGCTAGACGTTAACTTATTCATTGGGGGCTGCAGAGCTTGAGGCGGATAATAGCTTGCGTAATTCGAATACTGAGTGTGGTTTATTCTCACTTTTATTCTAGGGTTGGTTGTTTCATTCAATTCAATACCATACAATTCATTCTAAAATATGATAGCTATTGATTAAAACGAAAGGTGCGGATATTGTGCGGAAATCACCGAACTGTTCGCCCATTCCATTCAATTTAGAGCGGCGTAGTGATAAACCTATGGTCACTTTAAATTTATATTTGCATGCTTGAAATTAATAACGAATTATGCGAAACAACTACGGCAAACACCCAGAAACCGGTAGTGGCGTGTAAGGGATGGGGATGTGAGCAACACATTACTTTGGTCGGTTATTACGACAACGTGCCGTGCGGTCGCATTATTTTGAGCTCCTGATTATTAAGATATGCTGTTCTTAAACTTACACTTACGTGGACATATTATACGTTGTTTGACTCCTCTCGAACTCAGCTTTCTGGATATACCACTCTCGTAGCGGTATTCGATAATACGAGCAAATTGGGATTTATCGTGATTTTCCCATATTGGATCTACGCGTGCAACTCTGTTAATACTCTTCAAGTCCTCAAAGGGAATAACGTCATCGGAAAGATCTTATTCTTCGCCGTCGACTGGTTATACTTTCAACATCGTGCGATCAACTACCGAAGAGTATCACCGGGTTAAATTCAGATTTTGCTCGCGCACACTATATTCATCATCGATCGCTCGACAGAGCCATTGCTTGTGCACAAACCACTGAACAGTGCTGCCAATGATCCTGAAGGGATGACCCTGAAACGAAAACAAAGCGCACCGGGCTGCATATGTGCGGTTTGCCGAAAATCGGTAAGTCCTAAGGCAAAGTCTGTCACGTGTTTGACGAAAGTTCATGCTAAATGCGACAAATCGCTGACCTCGGATTTAGTATCGATTTTTAATGGAGATAATTGCCCTGATGTTTGTTATGTCTGTCTGGTTTGCAAGGCCAAATCAACACCCTCAGCCTCGGCGACGAAAACCCCTGAATATGATTTTGAGACGTGTCTAAATGGAATGGAATCCAGTATACAAAAACTAAATGAACTGATAACAAACGTCATAAAGACACCGTCGTTACCCGACTTAGAGGTTACTGCCGAAGGGCCGGTAGATAATCCATCATACTCGAGCAGGCCAACATTTGCCCAGATAACCGCGCAGATGATGACTAAAACGGGGAGGCATTCGTTGGGATCAGTGACTCCTCGACTTAACGGAAACGAAAAAGGACTCAATAAAACCACTGCTACTAATATGACTGACTCACATAATGAAACAAAATCCGCGGGTGTAAACCTTAGCGTTATATGTACAAACGTGACAGAATCGCAGGAAACGCTGTTTGAAGTCAAGCAAAAGCATGACTTAGCTGAGTGTTATAAACTCTGCAGTCAGAGGAGCATGGCTGGAGTTAATCCTCCATCAGTAGTTCGATTAAACCGCCACCTGAATTCTCCTCACAATGATGATCCTCGCCTTTTAAGAATAACGCTGCAATCTGCGGAGGACGTGGAAAACGTACTCTTGAATGCTTACATTCTTAGAGGTGTTCCAGAGACTACATGCAGACTTACCATGGTGGGAGCGAAAGTCGTCGCAGAAATCTCGTGGAGAATGTAATCCGAGAAGTATTGTAACTCTAGGTGTTCCGGAAGATGCTGCTGACGTACCTTCTCAATAAAAGTCTGAGCACGACCACATTCAATGGAAATATCTAGCCGAAACAATTGGTATTAGGATACCGCGGTCTCCCAACTATAAAGGGCAAGGTCCTAGCCCTTTAAAGCTAACCTTTTTCACAACCGAAATGACGGATACTAACAAACGTGAATGGAAAGCTAATAGAAAAAACCTACCAGAAAACGTCATGTTGAGCTTGCCCAAGGTAATAGCCGGAAGCAAGTTAACGGATGGTGCTGACCCACAAACGCCTAGTGAATTTGAATTTGAATTTGAATTTGAATTTGATGAGGTTCAACCTGAATGTCATGCGCCATTTGTTCGCCATACGTGCTATATTTCTTTGGAATTCCCTACCCCAACATTTGGTGGACTCTCCTTGCCTGGCGGCGTTTAAAGTGAAATTGGACTTACATATGCAAAAGAATAACATTCGTGAGCTTTACATTTGATATTCTATATTGGTTTTACACTATTGTATTTTTTCATGTTTCATTAATACCTTCATCCTGTGGTGTTGTAAACTATTAACTTTTATAACCATAAATCTTTGAATTGAAATTGGAATTTGCTCAACTATAAATAATGTTCTCAAGATGCTCTAAGAATTATAGAAATTTAAGTTAGCCAGCGCAGTATATCACAGTTATACCACATTGATCTTTATATTGAAATCAAATCTGTGTTATATAGCATATTTCGACGGCATAATGTAGATTTTTGGGATAATTTTCCATCTTACTTCTGACGGAACATGGTTGACAATAGACAGAATATATCTGATTCCTCTTTCGATGTTTAAGTTAGAATCCGGCATACGATACCTAATTGGTGAGGGTAAATGGTGCCACCTATTACTAAGTCATTGAACGAACAAAAGTCTGTGAACAGCTCTCCGTTCTCGTTGCCGTTATCCACGCCGTGTCTGCAAGTTTTAGCTGATAAAATTTACTCCGAATCTCAATGTGGCTTCCGCAAGGGAAGATTAACCGTTGACATAATCTTCTGCTGGAGACAACTTCAAGAAAAGTGTCGGGAACAGCGTATGCCATTATACGCTGTTTTTATTGATTTAACTAAGGTATTCAAATACGTCAGCAGATAGGGTCTGTTCGAAATGCTTGATCTGATAGGAGACCCTCTAAGCCTGCTCAAACTCTTTATTTCGTTCCACTCAAGCATGGAGGACTCAGTCCATTTTAACGGCTGCTGTTCAGAATCCTTTGAAATTCGCCGAGGCGTCTAACAAGGGTGTGTTCTTGCTCCCACGCTGTTCGGCATTTTCTTTGCTCTGCTTTTGAAGCACGCTTTCAAGACGAGGACAGAAGGCATTTACATACGCACGCGAAGTGATGGCCAGCTTTTCAACCTGAACCGGTTGAGAGCACAAACCAAAGTACGGGATGTGCTAATCCATGACCTGTTGTTTGCCGCCTTTATTGCCCCCGCTCAAGAGAACCTACAGTCGCTAATGGACTGTTTTTTTCGACAGCATGCAAAAAGTTTGGTCTACAATCAGTAATGATTAAGAACCAAAGTCCTATGATAAGGGCCTGTATCGCCTCCAATCATCGCTGTTGAAACTATCAGCTTGAACCATTACATCTGTTCACATATCTTCGTTTCAAAATCAACCATGGCAGATAACCTCATCTCGTTAACAAATGGAAGATTGATACACGTATTTGTAGATCAAACTGTCAGTTTCTCCCTATTAACTTCGTGTTTTCGGGTAACGTAAGCTGACTGTAAGCAAAGATGAATGGTATAACAGCGGCGTGCGTACGAAATGCTTTAATTACTATAAGGCATGAAAAACTGGACCACCCACGCAAGACACGAACGGAAGCTAAGTACTTCCATCTACGAGCATCCGTCGTATCTTGAACATATCGTGGATGGACAGAGTGACTAACGCTGAAGTGCTTTCAAATGGTGGTCTACAGAGCATGTTCACCCTATTAAGTCAGCGCTGCCTGCGTTGGCTTGGTCATGTCTACAGAATGGAACATGGTCGCATTCCGAATGATCTATTCTATGGTGAGTTGCAATTAGGAAGTCGACCATTGTGCAGACCGCACATGCGGTACAAAGTCGTTTGCAAAAGAGATATGAAAGCTCTTGGCATTGACCCCACGAGCTGGGAAGAACTTGCTCTTGACCGCTCACTTTGGTGGCATTGTTTGAAGCGTCGTCTGCAAGCTGGGGAGGAGCAGATACAGCTCTTGGCTGCTAAATGCAGATCACGCCGCAGACGTGTAACTGTCGCCTTACAACCGAGTTCTGCCTATCGTCGCAAGCGCTGCGGGAGAGATTGTTCCTCTCGAATCGGACTGTTTAGTCATTCATAAAGCTGTGAAACATGAATTTCATGCGATTGTGATGTACATCCATGGTCAAAATCGACCGAATGAGGCCAACAACAACATTCTGACCCTAAACATTATCACGAGCTCAAGTTAGCCGCTATTCAGCTTACATTTAATACTTGATGAGATTGTACAACTTGTATAACCATAACCGCGTTATTTACTAATTTTACACCGTGTCAACTGACCGTTATCGTGTTCACTTGCATCAGATTGACTATAATACACACCATGCTAGGCAAATCGACCTCTTATTCTAGTCTTACACCTTCCAGAGGCTCAATATAGGCTGCTTAGCCGTAAAATTAAACAGAGACGTTTGGTGAAATGATATTTAGTCATGTTACCTGGCCTGACTATCGACCTGGGTCTGACGAAGTTTCTGTGTCGAGAGCAAAAAGTTACCGAAAACCTGCTCTTTCCGACGGTATAGAAATTCAATTGCGGTATTGACTCAAATCTGAATGAAATGCGCTAGGATGACTATGTTTGTGAGAATTGCGTTTCTAAGTTTTCACCATTTCATGAGCGTGATGAATTTGCCTCACTTTACTTCTCAGTCATAACGTGTTCACTGTTCTGAAGAGATATTTGCACGAATATAGACCTAAAACGCAGAACAAATTGCGATAGCTTATTCGATCTGAACAATCCCGAGTTCCGATTATTATTCGAATGGGTGTAGCGGTGTAGAAGCTGCATGAGTGAATTGAAGTTTCAAATTATCATTTTCATTTCAAGCTTGGTTATTTCAAGTTTTGAAAATGCGCTTAAGATTTGCGAATGCCACACGTTATTCAACTGATTCATTAATTACCAGATAATATTATATGTGCATGAATTTGGAGTGTTAGCTGTTAACTGGAACCAACAGAGATTTTTGATAATATATTAAACATCGCAACTCAGTTCCCAGCGCATTTTGAGAAATAGCTCTTCATACCAAAGTGATGTGTTGCTCACATCCCCTGAAATTACACTCCACTATCGGTTTCTGGCTGTTTCCCGTCATCAGGTCAGCAAGTAAGATTAGGTTCAGTCAGCCTTGAAACAGTGGATAAATTGTAAACAAGGTTATACTTGAATGCCACTGTTGCATAGAGTTCGTACAACGAACCACGATGTTCAAACACAGAATCACAGTGAGCAACGAATTACATTGGTCATCCATCAGCGCCTTGAGTGCCTGACCACGAATTACTGTGTGATTCTGTGTTCGAACTTCGTGGTTCGTTGTACGAACCCTATGCAACACTTGTTAGCTCTTCATACCGTTTTTAATGATAAAACATCAAATACTTTTTAATCTAATCATCAGTATTAGATAATATGAAAAATTCACAAATGTGTTAAGCATGACGAAAATGTTTGACTTCAGTTCCATTCGTAAGCTCAGTGATTATGCTTTTCAAATTGGAGGAACCCAACCGGCGATGTTTCACTATGAGACTTTGGTTGGTTAGTTAACATCTACTGGTTGACCACTGAAACGTTTTATAAATAATATTCCTTCTGTCTCAAAACCAAGTGGTGGTATGATCCAATCTATATTACTGCTATGCCATGCTAATGGAATTGACCTCAATTTACTAAATACCATTTAGCGGTGAAATTAAAAACAAAGATCCAGCATTTGGACTCTGTTAATTATAACCCCTTGACAACAATAGCCACACTATCAACCATTAGTTGTCAAGCGAATTACGACATTTATCCGCCGAAACTAACATGATGATGCACCGAAGTCCGTTGGTAACGGCCAAATATTTTCAAAGAAATCACTCCTTATTCAAGCAAATGTCAACGGTCAGGCAATTCGCTTCAAATGAGTTGTTATCAATGGTAGGGGGAGTGCGTTGCTTAATGACGGTGTCGAATGCGAAAACAACAAAGCTTGCTCGCACCTTATCGGTTATGCATTATCTCTCGTAATCTCGATTCACAATGAAATTATGAAATTATGAAAAGGTCAACATGATGACCGATCCGCAAGTTACATAATGACTTATGATGCTAATGATAATCGATGGCACCATTTCTGTAAATCACACGCAAGCTTAATCTTCCAATTTGGAAGTTCGATTGTCAAGTTCAAGTAGAATAATCTGCTTTGCACATTCCTTTAAGCCATATCACAAATCTGAACAGTGTCGAGTAATGATCATGAAAACGTTTCGTTGAATTCGATTGCGGTAGTTGAACCGAACTCATAATTTCGCGGAGCTCATATGAGGCTCACAAGACTGGAAACAACATCGGAAGTCTAAATAAAATTTTGCTTGTATCCAATTGTCAAATTGAACGAAATGTCATAGGAGAATTTAAAATCTATACGTATTTCGTGAATCGGAAAACATGGCCGTGTATGGTTCAAAATTCACGATATGCGTTACTTAATCGTGCCCGTAAAAAATGCATTCTCTACAGCGAAAATTTGAATTTTCGATTCAATTAAAACTAACATTACGCATTTACTTAAAATAAACTTGACTTTAACATAGCACATCAAACAGTGGATAGTTCATCATATTTGAGGAAAGAATAATTAAAATGTTCCACTTTCAATTCCCACTTTGAAAACGTTACGAACTTATTACTCCTGAAGCTTACACTGTTTCTCATCGAAAAGCAAATGAATAACACATGCACAATTTTTAGTATTTCTCACGCACAATATATCAAGTTAATCTCTGCTGCTGTCTTGATCATGTTCTAAAAATACTTTTTGTTTTTTCACTTTATGATCACACTTCCGTCCGAGGTTTTCTAGGGCTTTATTGCAATTGGTATACATCGAAGCCTTGGTGGATCACATACTTGTAACGACGAGTAATGCATTGAAACTTCAACTAGTATGCATACATCTCCAAGATTAAGTAGCAGGCTTATTCTTCAGTGCGGGGTAAAGTCTTGCGACTTCATCCTCAGGGAAACTAGCGGATCACAAAGGGAAATAAGTGACACTGATGATCAGAACGGGAATGTTTCACAAATCTACAAACAGAGATGAGATATTCCCTCCCCTTATTGATAAATCTGTTCACTGCCTTACCGTAGTCATGAGGACTAATTCATGTTATTTATACCATGAGGTTATTCTTAAATGCTCTTTCAACCATAAATCGTGAACCAATACCCAAATATATCGAGTTCACTTTTGAACAAAATGCGATATGAATTTGCGAATTCAAGACATTTCAATTTGCTTAAGGGTGTGAAAAGCATTCAGTTTAACAACAACCAAAGAATAGCTGTAATTTAGATGTGAAAAGATATGATCTCGCTAAGCATTTAAATTACACATTATATAAGTACTTGGGATACGAATGTTTGGATAAAATCATTTCCAATGTTACTTTGAACTCATATAAGTTAGTTGAATAAGTAACGCTAGAATGTAATGTGTTCCAAGCATAAAAGATATGGGCAGAATAAAAATACCTTATGCAGTTTAGGCAGAAATTTGGAACCAATTGTGCATATACATATGTCCAATGTTTCAGCTTGTTTATTCGCGTAAAAGATGCTTTAAGGGATAGCTTCGCCCAACAAATATTGTGCTTAATTGGGTAAGGTTGTAACGTCAAACATTCGAATCCCTATTTTGCATATTTTGACTTATTGTATAGTCTTCCTTGTAAAATACTGAAGTATTGGTTTGACTACCACTGTACAGAGGTCATAGAATATACTTTGAATTGTCCATGCTTCGTATTCTCCGTGCATGGTGAGACTTTTGTTTGTGCGATTACTCATCTGTGCAGATAATTCTAAAGACAATCCACTTTCCGGCTGATCGACCTCCTTTATCCGAATGGACGCCAATCACTTATTCAATACGAGGAATGCAATGAAGAAATATGTGCATTTGTGTGTGGCGAGCTGCATTTATTAAAATATTATTTGTGCTAATGTCGAATAAAATTACAAGGTCTGCTATGATTTGTAGGTAGTGGGATGTCGAGTTAAATCGGGTGATCTATCCTTTATTTGTAAGGCGTTGTTCATATGCTGAGAACTAGTTTATCAGCAGTGAATTATTCGCAGCATAAGATATTTATGTTACTTTTTCCACGAAGGCCATGAATCTAGAGCATAGTCCACAACCGGTGTCAGGCATTCATTCATGCTCTGCTGAGATATCTGTTTGACTGGTTTGAAGACACCAGTTTTGCAGTGAATTGTTCAATTGAAACTCATCCAGACACCCGAATATTCTCTTCACAGCACTTTTCAAGGAAGTGAAATCTACTTGCTTCCCCTCAATAATGAGGGAGCATATTTTGAATTCATAGACAGTTTGTTATTCAACAACATAATATAAGGCAACTTAAGATCTTTCTGTAATCCTAATGTCGGAATCCCTAATCTCACGGCACTAAAGGTTTTGGCTGTAGTAAAATGCCAATTTTCCTCCCCTCGTATTGCGAATAAATGACATGTCAGATAATTCTATCATTTGTTTTGTGAGGCTGTAGCATTTTTCTATTAATTGTGATAATGTCTGTTGAATATTTTATTAAACTGCTGGCATTTTACCGATTTTGTTGAACTGACATTGTGCGTTTGTGTTTAGAGGTATTTTATAAAAGTTATTCTCAGCAAGGATGGGATGTGGGAAAAGGGGCTATCTGAGTGCAGAATACTTGTTGGGTTGACTTCTCCACAGTCGGTATCTGAGAGATTTTCGCTCCAAAGAATTCCTGCTCGCTTTGGGGTTGTACTGTTGTACTAATGTGGTCTGTTGTATAAGCTGGATTTGTATCTGAAACGCCAGCGAATGGTTTACTTATTGGTTTTCCTGTTGGTAATTTTGTTGCATTAAAATATCCTCTATGAAGCATCATTGCGTTCAACCTGAACTCTCGTAGTATAAACAATTTTGCAGTCATCTTAGACTGCATCTGTCACATATATACGGTAGAACGTTACTTACATGTGCTAAGGTACGATCTTGATATAGTTCGTGTATTTTAAATCCTAGCATTTGTCTGCCACTGCTATATCATCTGGAACGAGTGTGTCATTAAAAAATCTCCATTGTAACTGGTTTTGTTTCAGAGGTACTGTTTATCTGTTCTGAAATATAACCATGATATTAAACAGAATTTACTTGTTAAAAGTTTAGGAATTAGATTTACGTTTTATTCGTGCCAATGATAACGTTCTCGTCGGTTAAAAGTCCATATTACACACCACTTTCTTTATTATTCGCATTAATATCTCTGTATTCTGAACCTTTAACGTGTGCACTCGTTCCCTTCACATCGGTACAAACAACACAGTCTATGAAATCACGGTTAAGTGTGCTTCTCTTTTTTGCAATTTACTTGACGGCTCGCCTGCTTTACTTCAATATCCTATCGTGTAAGCTTCCGTAGTGATCTCCAGCGATGACATTATCTCTTTAGAGTTCATCCAGATTTGAATTTTAATGAGGCAATTTCTACTTGCTTTCAATGTGACCCTTAATATAAAAAAAATCTGTTAAATTTTTCTCTTTCATCCTTTCTTGCTCTCTAACCACATTTTGGCAATTCGCTGTCTACACAACCCCGGGACTTTACACATATCAAATATCGTTTCATAAATAACAACAAATAGAAGCATAGAAAAATATATTATGAAAAATCACTGATAGCTTCAAAGAGCACCATATTTGAGACATCTTGTGAACACATATTGCCGAATAAAATTTGACCTCATGGAATTAATTTCGACCCGTGTGAGATGGATCCAGAAGGTAACTGCCGTTTCCGTGGAAGTTGAACGGCTGAAATTAAAGTGAATAAACATGCATGAGTTGGACTCGAGGTCGTTGTAATGCTAGCGCGTTAGTCAAAAATAATTTATACAACATACCATCAGGCGACATGCCAACTTGAAGACATTTTGCAAATCTGCATGCACGACACCGGTTTCGCTGTTCTGGACGTTGCATGCACTTTCCACCGGAACGGCAACCATACTGTCGACCTTCTACTATGCTTCGGCGAATGAATGCCTGGAACAGAGAAATGGATTGTGAATATCAAATTAAATTTCAGAAGTAATATTTTCAAACGGGCCGGAACATAACTTACAGCCTTCGTATGCCATGGCACCGTAATGCCAAGTCGTTACAGACGGTACATTGGACATTGCCTGGCTCGGAATTCCTCATTTTGAGGTGAGCAACTCGTTCGTTCACATAGCGACGTTGCTCGCCCCGTCGAGCGCGGGCGCCAGGCTTCGACTGACTTGGAATGGCTTCAGGTTGCGCCTTGTTAAAATACAAACAACGAATTGATAATGAAAAGTTAGCTGGTCAAGATAATTTAAAAATTCAAGATAATTTAAAAATTCTTTTATAAAAACCAAGTTTCTGATTGATTCATACAAATATAGCAGCTTTCGTTATTCGTCATTTCATGCTTTTAATGAGAAGTCTGCCTCAAATAAATTATTCAAGTCCGAAATAATATTACTCAGCAAACGGTAACTCACATGATTGGAAATGTGTAGTATACACTCCATTGTGCTGGACGAAGTAATATGCGTGATTAGGGTTTGGGATCGGAGGCTGAGGCACGTTCGATGTCGATGGTCCACAGTATGGCGGCCAATAAGAATATTGTATCGGTTGATTTTGATGTTTGCACGCTTCAATAGCTCTACACGTTGTTTGTCGTGGTGGAACGTGACAGATTGACTTGCGAATGATAAGCAGTTGTTGGTTTGTTGGTGATACTCATTCGATTATTGTGCATCTCAGAAGGTTGCATTGGAGGTGCTTCTGTTGGGAATAAATGACTCGACTCCATGTGAGATGGACCAGGTTGAGGTGGAATGCCCTGAGTTCTGGTTGTCAAGCTTGCTGAATAAGAATCAGGCGGCATCTGTAAAAGTGGAACTGATGGTGTTGTGGCAAAATTACACTGCCCAAATTGCGTTGTGGCGGGTTGACGCAAATACCTCTGGTTTTCATCAGTTACAACCCGTTGGTCAGAATCAGTTTGCATTGAGAGATCACGTCTTTGTTGTGGCGGATGCGTTTGATTTGAATTATGTGTCGCACTTGTTTCAAATGAAGTCGATTGCCTCAGGTCTGTGGTGTTGGCGTTTGACAGATAAGGATACGGTTGACACCCACTAAGATCTTGTAGATTCGGCACATATTCGATCGGCCGATGTTTGTTTGATATAATGTTTGTGCAATCAGATATATTTTCCCTGTTGAATATTTGGGTGTGTCTTGTGGAATATTGTTGCATGCAATCCGGTTGTAACGACGACAATGGTTGTTGTACTCTCTGTGTTTTAAAGCAATCCTCATTTGTCCAAAGATTTGGTACGTATTCTGAAGTGAATTCTTCAGTTTGCTGTGACTTTCTCTCGAAAACCGATGTCAAAAGTTCGTTAACGTTTTGACCCTCTGTTGGACTAGCTCTTTCTATTCCAGAGTCCAACGGAGTACATGATGATTTCGAATCCGCTCGATGTTCGTGTGGGGGATGTCCGATCAGGAAAAATTCTGTAATCGACGGCAATGCTTTATCCATTTAGCCTTTTCCAAAGAAGCGATCCTTTTCTGCGGTTCAAAAGTTTCAATATTTTTCTCGCAAAAAGAAAGGAATTCGGCTTCACTTTTTAAAGCTGGTCGTAGTCATGTTCTGGTTCAACGATTGAACACCTTCGAGAACCGGTCATTATCAGTTTATACATTAATACAGACAAACCAGCTGTCGACACTAATACTATGAGCCGAGAAATCACAAACACTATAAGAGGTTGAACATGGTAAATTAAACTAACGTAATATTCAGGAGAATAAATAACAGCCATATTAATTGAAAGTGAAAGAATACAGCAGCTAAAGCGTACAGAATCTCTATATTCTCACTACTTAATAGTAGCTTACGCAATATTTTAAAGATATATATTTTCGTTAGTTAAGTTTAATTATAAACGTTTAAGACCACAATGGAATGCAAAATACATCAGCGCAGAGGCAGCAGCGTTCAATCATTAGCCCGGACACCTGCAAAGAAAACAGTGACAATCAATGCAAAATAAATTATTTTATGTGACTGTCAATGGCAGTAAAACTATTGATTGTATAGAGGTTCCATAATCGCAAACATTCATAATATATACATTCATTATGTGATCCGATGTTGTAAAGCAATAGATTTATTAATCAATATTCAAGTTTTTCCATTAGTAATACGAACATCGTGGCTGAATTTGTTATATTGGTATAGTTGTATTTGTCACCGTTATTCGTTGTGGCACTATTTATGGGTAAACGATAACTTGAAATGTTTACGATGTTGCAGAGGCCGATTAAAGGTTTAAGAAACTCATGCTTCCACGATCAATATTTATTGATAGATGATTGATTGATTGTGCTACACATGGCTGGCATGAACTCAAATGAATTACAACTTAATTTATTTTCGGTTCTAAAGGGCGACGTTCGTGCACATTTCATGTAAGCTAAGGCCATGTGAATGTTGTAAGGTATGTCAAACACCTTGTTTTAGTTTCAAACCAACGTGTACGATCGATTGTTTAAAAGTTTATATTCCTATATGCAGTTTATGTATAATATACATGAGAATTAACAACATATTTTTCCCAAATAAGTAATGTGTATCCTCTTTCCAGCGCAACTAAAACGTTGTCGCGCATGTCGACTGGCGAAATGTTTCCTAACCGGAATGTCGGCTGATAGTAGTTATTTTGATGAATTATTATATTACTATTTATGCTCAAATCTGCCATTTTCCCGTGCTTACTTCTTGAATCGCATTGAATGTTTCAGCCATCTAATCCCGCAAGCGCTCACGGTTTTTCCGGCAACCTCACAATTGGATTCGAACATGGCAACATAAACGCAAAGTTTTGATTTATACTGCTAATGTTTAACGTGTGCACTGTATAATTTGGTATTTTCGACCGATATATATGCTATTTTACTCTCCTTTGAGGTTTGTATATCATACGTGCCTTTTAACGTTTCCTGTGACTTGAAATAACGGGTGCTTTATCCTTATCAAATAGGTCCACTGTAGCAATGTCGCTAACTAATTTTGTGTCACAATTTTTCGATTCGTTGACTTGGAGCACTTGAAACTCTAAACTTTCTTTCTATTTATTTTAATCCCATGAATGTTAAAAAAGTAGCAGGTTGTGTTGTTTTCGCAATCTGGGGAATTTTAAGATAATTATTTTGTCATGTAATATTGAAGAAATTATCTATCGATTATACAATCAAGTCAGTCATTTGCGAAAACTTAAATAGTAATTACCTCCTCGAGATCGTATTTGGAATTCAGAGGAACGTTTTAACAAGAATGGTTGCAAATAGTAATTCAATTATTGGAACACATCGTAAGTATTTACATATAGAGAGCGCTTTGAAGAATTAGGTTTTTCAAGCTGTTTCAAAATCTGGTATTCAGAAATTCTTTTTCATAGTTAGATCTGAATCTCTCATCAAATATTCGCGCTAAACGTCACCGTTTATTACAAACAGCAACAATATTAACAGCTGGCCCACCTCAATGATTAAAGTGAAATCATTTACGGTTTTCCACCTGGAAGAAGTGACTGTATACTCCCGCTGTGTCGCACAACAACTGGGATATTTCGATCCCGGGTCAAAGGTCAGGTTTGATACATGTTCAGCTAAACGTTGGTAAAGATCGATGAGTAATTCCTGGTTGTTGGGAATCGGGTTGGTGGTTAATGATGCCAAATCAGTTTTGCGTATCTTCGTGAAACATAGTTGAATTGATTCCATGGTAATCTTATCATGTGTTTATGTATAACGAAAATTAATTCATCACATCATTTATCCAATGATTTTTATTAAATCGCTCCTCAAAATACTTCAATGGGAACAGGAAATTAAATAAAGAGATCAGACTGTAGATTCAGTGAAAAAAGTTTGATTGAGTTGGGTATGTTCGCTAGATCAACATACAATCAACATTTCCACCAATGTTTGAATGGATGAGTCTGTGAATATCTCACATAATTAGACAACGATTTGTGGAAACAGAGAATACAAGACCTAGCCATGATGTGTTATGAGATGGAATCACTGACAAATTGGGTCAAAATTACTGTAGATAGTTGTCTGTTGGCTTTTGTGGTTCCTTTTCAGTGTGACCACGAATAATGTGTAATAAACCGGAGCTCGACTTTCAAGACAGATTGATAATCATAAACGTACAAACGATTGATGCTAGCTCGGCTTGGATTTGTGCCAAGCTCTAGTGAATGGTATGCACCACAGATCATTTCAAATAGAAGCAAAACTCATGTCAAGTTAAATCTTTAAAGAGTGTTCTTTTAACACTTGTGATCTGGAAAAGATGAGTTACCTTGTTTGCCGCGATTGATTAATCTCGACCATGGATGTACATCACAATCGCATGATTTTCTTGATGACCCCATCGTTTCGAATAAAAAGCAGTCCGCTTCGGTAGGTACAAGCTCTCACACAGCGCATGCCACGATTGACAGTAGTCGTCCGCGTCAGTTGAATGAGGTCGGATTGATCTACGTTCAACATCCTTGAGATGTATGTGCTCCTACCCAGCTTTCAGACGACGCTTTACTCAGTGAATCCAATGTGAGCGGTCAGAAGCAAGCTATTTCCAACTCGCGGGGTTAATGTCAAGAGCTTTCGTACTCTTTTGCAAACGTCTTTGTACCGTAAGTGCGCTCTGTCCAAGGTCGACTTCCTAATTTCAGCTCACAATAGAGTAGATCTTTTGGAATACGGCTATTTTCCATTCTGTAGACATGACGAAGTCACTGCAGGCGGCGCTGTCTTAGTAGGGTGAGCATGCACTGTAGACCAGCTTTTGAAATTACTTCATCATTAGTCACTGTGTTCATCCACGATATGTTCAAGATACGACGGATGCTTCGTAGATGGAAAGCATTCAGCTTCCCTCCGTGTATTGCATGAGTGGTCTAGGTTTCACTGCCGTACAGTTAAGCATTCACTACGCACGCGCTGTATACCATCATATTTGTCTTTATAGTCGACCTGCGGTTAACCCAAGTAAACAAGTTGTGATTGTATGACACTGTTGGATAAGGGGTGTGTGTGATGTAATTGTATCCAAATGA
>JACCGJ010014376.1:0-46040 GCA_013407085.1 Atriophallophorus winterbourni
CATCTAGTTGATTGTTCGTTGCTATACTCTTCTTAGCAATGCTTCACTAAATAGAAAATTGCGCCTAACATACCTCGTGGTTTTTCTAAATTAGTCCACAAACAGGCCGCCAAGGCCTTTGATTCTATAAACCACAGATTACTTGCAACCAAAATTTTTCATATGTGTATCGGTTGTCCTCTGTGGAACTAGGTAATTGGCTTCGTAAGCAACAGATACTTTCGCCCAAAGATAACCTGTATGTATTCCAGAAATTAAGAGTTCTTAGTGGAATCCCACAGGGTTCAGTAATCTGACCGCTTCTCTTCCTAATTTTATTCATGACAAGGCGGCGTCGCTTAAGTGTCCCTGCTATATTTTGGTGAATAATGTCAGATTCATCGAATCACCAAATGAAAAAGCTCTTCTTGAGAATAACAAAAATTTCAGCATGTGGTGGGATACATGGGATTTACCAGTTGAATTCACTAAAATCTATCTGTTATTTAAAGTTTGAATACGGTTATCGAGACTAGGTGCACCTATTAGTTAATTAGTTGTCTTCATAAGTTGTCGGTAAGGTTGTCTGATTACTGCCTCTCTGAACGTAGCAGGATGAGGTAGAAGGGGTCGTGTTTGTCATAATTTAGGTATATGCGGCGAGCGTAGATGCAAAATCAGTGTTTCACACATACCATGATTATCGGGTGTGGGTGTTTCACTTTGGAAATTGTTAGATTTAATATTAATTAGAGATTCGCATGGCATCTGTTGATTTGTTCTGAGGTATTGTTACATATAGTGGACCTAATAAATTTGCGTTTTTAATAGTGGAATATCCTTTGACGGGCGTCAAGTCCGGTTTCATGAGCACATTCGAGAGCCTTGGTATATTTTTCAAAAGGTTTTTGTTATCAAGTAAATACGATGCAAAACTCTTTCCTGTGAACTTTAATACAACAAAAGTCCGTTGTTAAATTGTGTTTTCACGTAGTGGGACTAAGGTGAAACATTCTATTGGAATGCCATATGTTGAAAAGAAACATTCATTAAATCGTTCAAAGCATAATTATCTGCAACATTGAAGATGATAACATTTCTTGAAAGGAAGTCTCTTTGACATATTTCTGCGAACATGGTTTCTATAAATTTATTGGCTTGGATCAAGATATCTTGGTCAATACCTATATCGGGGTTCATGAGTGATAAAAGAGGTTTAGAAAATTATAGCTGGAATTGAATATTGCTAGTTCGTTTATAAGTTCTGATAAATCGGATTCTATTTTTTCAATTTATTCATAATAACTGAAGTGTCACTGAGCAATCTGACATTACAGTTGCTTGGCTCAGATATTTTACGAATTTTAATTGGAGAAGAGTATAAAGCTTTCTAGTGCATTTTTTCACCAGATTTATTTTATGGTTTCAACAGATATTATTTTAATGAAATTGAGATAAAATATGTATAGAGAATAATTTGAACATAAGCAGCGTAAATGTAATCAGTGAAGTGGGATCACGTACCAAATTCGAGCAGCCAGCGACCTTGACCTCGTTAAGAAGTTGGAGGTTGCTGGACCAGATAGTATAATTGAGATAAATTGGTTGTCGAAATTTCATGACTTTGGCATAGATGTTTTAGTAAACGTTAAAAGGACTGGTCGATTTGCAGCTGCTGCGCAACGCGCTAGGAGCGAGATTTGTCGCTTTCTATCAGTTATATCCTGCAGGTCCCAGGAGGAATTTATACCATCATAAAAAGCAGTCATGACGCCCCATCTCAGGTATTGCCTTCAAACATGGTCACCTTATTTTGAAAAAATGTATTGCAAAGGTCGAAGTTGTTCAGCGACTAACTACTCACATGACTGAAGAGCAATCAGGTAGGTTGTATGTGGAACGATTGCTAAGTATAGATCACTACTAGCTGAAAATATCGATGCCAAGTGATGATCTGTTTAAATCTTCAAAATCATGCCAGGTTTCAGTACTGTTTATCCCAATGAAATGTATGCTCTGGCGCCAAGTGTGGTTATTCGAAGCCACCCATTAAACCTGGCTAAGTGACATGTCAGGTCTAATATTCGTGAGTACTTGTTTGCTTAAATGGTAGTAAATTACTGAAATCGTCTTTCCAAAGAAGTTGTTTGTTCCGTTTCGCTATGGGCTTTAAGAAGGGTTTCACATCTGCTTGGCTTTTTCTATTTGCTGAGTTTTATCCATAATTGAATAGTGGGCGTGATATTCATGTTGTCTTTGGAACGTACTAGCTGACCTCTCACCGTACAGCTGAAGAAAAAATTATATTTATTTTTCCAGCATCATTCATAACGAGGTGCTTTCGAAATACAACCCGGATAAACTTGGCGTCGCGATCGTCGAGGATATCCAAAGCACAATGAGAAAAAAAATTTGGCAGTGGTGGTTGCTTTTCTGCAGCTTTCCATCGAAAGAAATTCTGGACGCTCGATTGGCTCGTTAGCCACTTATTGTTTTGTGCAACTGAACTGAACTGAACTGAACTGGAATCCGTACTCTCGATTGGCTTCTCAGCCACAAATCGTCCTGTGCAAGCTGAACTCAACTGAATGTATGCGCGCTAATCCTGATATAGCTGTTCCTATTGGCAAAGTATTTTGCCGTGCGTATCAATCATGATAACCGTTTTATTTTAGTATTTAGTGGACCAAAGAAAATAAATTTGCACTACACACAATACGGCAAAAATGGAAAGAACTCACTAAAAGACCAAAGGAAGAAGTGTCCAAAGAAAAATCTAACGAGAGCGAGATAATCCACACAGGAAAATTCCAAAAGATGGAATCCAAGGTTCAGAAAGCGCTAAAATGTTGGTGAACCCGTTAATCACAATTCCCGCACGCGGCGACGCACGGAGCAGCGCAACCACCGAAGAAGACAAAGTCAGGGTTAAAAAAATTATTTCAACCGCCAAAAAGTATAATGTATTAGCATTGATTCGAATAAAGTATACATGGTCAAGAAATGAATAACCATACAAGGCCAAAGGTTGTATGTACAAAATACTAAGGAACAAAGTGAAAGTAGTTCACTTCAATACTTCCCCACCAAAGCGTTAGTTAGGATTGAAAGAAGGATAACATACGCTCGAAATGTTCATGGGGTCACATAGTCAGCATTCTGCGGTATTAAGCGAGTATTCCAAAAATAAGCCAAAATGGACAAATACGAAGTTATTGTAAACTCAAAAAATTGCAATTTATCGGGGCTCAACCATTATGTAGTGGACTGAGGAAAAATAAGTCTGCACAACACACAATACAGCAAAAATGGAAAGAACTTACTAAAAGACCAAAGGAGCAAATGTCCAAATAAAATCCAGTGAAGTCCAACGATAGCGAAATAGTCCACACAGGAAAGTCCAAAAGATGGAATCCGAAGGTGCAGAAAGCACTAAAATGTTGTAGAATCCGTTATTCACAATTCCCGCACGCGGCGACGCACGGAGCGGCGCAACCACCGAAGAAGACAAGGGCTTGACCCTCTGTCGTCTATCAAGAAGAAGAAGAAGAAGAAGAAGACAAAGTCCGAGTTCCAAATTATATTAACCGCCAAAAAGTATATTGCATTAGCATCAATTCGAATGAAGTATATATAGCCGCGAATCAATTAACCATACAAAGCAAAAGTTGTATGTACGAAACATTATGTACAAAGTGAAAGTAGTTCGCTACAAGTATTTGTATATTGTTCCATTGGAGCAATTAATACAGCTGACGACCTCTAACACGACGGTAGATCTGGCGCGAAATGTTATTCATCATTTTACTGCTTTTGTTTGACGTCCTGCCGTCCACAAGTTGCCATTCAGATGATACCGTAAAAACATTTAATGTGTTACCTGGAGGAAAAGAAAACTTACAAAATATTTCCAGGGTAAATCTTTTATAATTTTCAATTTCATAGTTCGGTGTCAATTGTGTATTCACTTCAGTTTGTCAAGGTGGTACTAATGAGGTTCGTTGTGTTGATGTTGATCTCAGTCGTAGCAATGGCGTATTATGGTACTAAAGATCAAAGATGAATATAATTTTGGATGTCGGGCAGAACGTATTGGGAACGGACACAGCTATTTGTTTTTTCAGAAATTTAAGCTTGAAATAAACCCTCCCGCTGGATTTCTCACAGGTTCCGCATGGGTAGGTGCACCAATAATTGTATAAATTATCCAGGGTAATGACGATAAACCCTTGCCGGATGCTGATTATTCTGTCAATAAGAAAACTGGTTCAGGTGAGTATCTTTACTCGTTTTTCATTTTCTCAGTATCTAGCACGAACAACAAATTCGGATATGAACTCAAAGGTATCTCTTTAGAATTCACAACTTGGAATGACAACAGTGATTTATGAATTAATTTCATGCTTTATCAATATGTACATTTTAAATTTGAATTTCGGAAGCAAGTGGACTATTTTATAAACGACATGTGGGATCACCAATTGTCTTCTCATTATGATGTGAAATCATCGTTAAATTTACATCACTAGAGTGTCTATGCGATGTATTAAAATTTCTATTGTACAGATCAAGCTAACATAAATGTCTATCTGACTATAACCCAGTTAATTCCTACGTCTTTCATCTGGTTTTTGTAATCACCATTGCAGTGGACAGAACTAGGAGCGAATCTGTATTATGCGTGGTTAAAGTGTATAACCGTCAATGCACACTGAAAGCAGTTTTACAAAATCTCTAATTTGTGGCACAACTGGAAAAGCGATCTGAAATTATTTAAAATTATTCTTCGACTATCTTTATGCTGTTTTGCGACGCAAAAAGCTCCGATATTGAATGACAGACTGGGTGCTTAGATACATCTGAATCACAATTAGGTGGCATGTTTGGTATTGAAGGCCAACGCACAGATAATAGTGAATGGTTTATAAAATTCTGTGCACAATTTTGATTATTCATTAGCAACATTTCCTTTCGCCACAAAAGATGTCAATGTGCCACATGGCGCTCGCAGAATGGAAGCCAACCTTCGGCCCAAATCGACTATATCGCCATAAGTGCTCGCTGGAGAGGTTGCATTTAGAACTGCCGCTCCTTTTGGAATACATGCATAGATTCGAATTATGCTCTTGTGCGATGTAGGTTTTCATTGAAGTTCTCCAGTACGAAGGCTTCGAATGGGAAACGCATTGCGGTCGAAAAATTCTCTCGACCTGCAGTTCAAGAAATTTATAGGAGGACCTTACGTAACTCACTCCCAGTTGCTCTGTGTGCAACTGCCGAAGGTTTTCACAGCCGGGGGTGGCAGTGGGAATAAGCTCCCACTGTTTATAAAATGCTCCCATATGGCATGCGTCTCAAATAGCCTCTGACAACCAAGTCCAGCTTCTGGCCTGCACGAGTGGCTCTCCGAGCCCGGCGGAACTGCTTCTACCAACAGGAGAAGGGGCGAGGGCGAGTGACTGGCGCCTGAAAACCAGTTTGCTTCGGGCAGATGTAGCTTGTTAGCCCGGGAGGGTATTTCATCTAAGGTAAGGAAAACCCTTATTTTAAACCTCCGCTGCCTTGCGGGATACCCGATCGCGGAAACGGCTTCAGGAGAAAACCCTGAGGAAAAACCTGGAACAGAGTCTGGTAGACCACCTCTTTCTGGCAACTCCCTGCTGCCTTGCAGGTCGCACTTGGTTATGCAAAGGCTAGAGAAACTGACTCGAATAAACGCCGAGTGGGGCTGGGGACGCCGCTTTGTACCCAAATTCCCAAGAATCTTCTTTGAAGCCGACTCATCCTCCAGGAGGAGATGGTCGCACAAAAGTAAAAGTAAAGGTGGAACAAAATAACAGGGGTTATGCGAGCCGCGCAATATCAGCCTGTGAGACTACACAATCAACCCAAAAGTCCCACTGGATTTCACAGCGCTCTATAGAAATTCTTCAACAGCGACGCCAAATACCTCATGGTCCTGGACAAATGGTAATAGCAAATAATGCGGTTAACGTGCGATAACTCTTATAGCTCATTTGATCGACGGGGCATACGAAAAAAGGAGTGAGTAAGACTATCGCTGTAATAGATGGTACTCTTATCACTAATAAGAATCGCCGCCTCTCACGCTGGGCGGAACATTTTGAAGAACAATTCAGCTGGTCTCCTGCAACAGAATCATTCCCTCATTTGAAGCAGTGTGATCCTTGGACTGTTAGCGTAGATCCCCTAATTATTTAAAAATAAAGCATGTATCGAATCCATGAAACGACTCAAAGCTGCTGGCCCCGATGACACAACGCCTGTTTTATTCAAAGAAGGTGGCCAAGTCCTAATCAGAACATTAGGCGATCTCTTCCGTGAAGTGTGGTTGTCAGAATCCATCCCTCAGAGTTGGGGCGAATCGGTTATCATACCTATATTTAAAAAGGTGTGCGAAGCTCATACTCTAGTCGCCATGAGTTAAGTCTCAATCCCAACATTGCGAGATTATTAGCGTCCATATGTCTTCGAAGATTAACATCGCATAGGGCATCACAGATCCGAGAGCAGCAAGCTGGCTTCCGTCCTGGCAGAGGATGTGTCGACCACATTTTTACTCTTCGACGGATCTTAAAACTGCGCACACCTATCGACAGCCGACAATAGCCCTGTTTTTAAACTTCAAAGAAGCATTTGACTCAGTCGATATAAATGTTCTATTTAACGCCTTGCTGTGCAAAGGCGTTCCGCGAAAGTATGTCAACATACTTCGTGCACTTTATGCTCATGTATCCGGATGTGTTAGGGCTTACAACAAACGCTCACCCAAATTCCACACCACAAATGGCGTCCGACAAGGATGTCCGATTTCTCCGTTTTTGCTCAATTTTGTAACGGATGCCATCATGGAGCCCCAGCTTCCGGAGTTCACATAATTCCAGGCGGCAAGCTTCTCGACTTGGACTATGCTGATGATATAGTTCTGTTCTTTCACTCGTACACAGATGCACAGGCGATACTGAACAAGCTAGCTAGTATTGTGTCCGCATTTGGAATTCGTTTTGCACCCTATAAGTACAGTGCTCTCTGCAAGACATCGACTTATCAAACAGCACTTTACTACTTGACAATCTGGCGCTTGAAATTTTAGATCGTTTTAGGTACCTCGGTGGTTGTATCAATAATTCTGCATCGTTAGACGACGAGGTCTCGGCACGTATTTCTAAAGCGACTGTAGCATTCCGCAATCTATGTCACCTTTGGCGTCAAAAAGGACTCTCTCAGTTACTAAAGGGGAAAGTCTATAAAGCGACAATTCGGTCTGCGTTACTGTATGGCTGCGAAACCTGGACCTTACGTAAAGAACACATTCAGCGTCTCCAAGTATTTGACGCACCGATGCTCTCCGAAATTGTTGTTCGGTAGTAATGTTGATATAGAGAAGCAGATCAACGTACATATGTTACGCTGGTTTGGTCACGTTTTACGGATGCCGGACCACCGACTTCCGAAACGGATTCTTTTTGCGACGCCACATCGTGATTGGCGTAAATCTCGGGGCGACCAAACCGTCACATAGCACAGGCAGTTAAAAACCCTTACTAGCAACCTTTCCAAAGTCGGCGCAGCGCGTCTTCCAGGCTGGTGTACTTACTATTTTACTTTGTGCGCTGGTGTCTACGCGATCAGAGATAGTAATGGCTAGTTACGCTTAAGGATATGTCCCGAAACCATGTTCAATGGCGGTCTTGCACTTAGCACATTCTTGGAGTGTTTGCTTAACCTTGTATGTTGTCAAGCGGAGTGACGAGAAAAGCTTGTTATGATGCATGACAGTGAAAGCCGCACGGAAGCTGTCATGCTGATGTCGCTCTAAACGTTCTCGAAACTTGTTTGAATGCATGTTCCATTCAAGGTGTAGGCACCTCTAGCCAGTTTGTTTGTGCTTACTCTTTTATAGAATCCATAGCAATTTAAGTCCCACCCCTCCCCATCTTTTAGGATTTTAATTTTTCATGGTTTTATGGCAGTTAAGCATCCGGTAGTTGCTACCGGTATAATGCTGTCTTTGATGATGATGATTCAAGGTGCAGGCACTTCTTCCCTGTTTGTTTGTGCTTACTCTTCTATAGAATGCGTAGTAATTTAAGTCCCACCCTTCCCCATCTTTTAGGATTTTACTTTTTCATGGTTGTGTGGCAGTTAAGCATTCGGTACGTGCTACCGGTGTAATGCTGTCTATGATGATGATGAATCGCCACAGATGTGCAATTGTGCAGCACTTATGTGCTGTGCAGATAACACCGTGCTAAAATGATTTGCCACCGGTAATGAGCTGAATGCGAAAACACGATGGAGTCTCAAAGTCATTGCTATTTTCCTTTCCCATATCATTTTAGGCCTGTGAAACCTGACAGTATCTTTGCCCACGTGCCGTCTATTACTGAACGGTACTTTGCCTGATCAGGCTTGTGATTTCATACGTACATAATCACACCGAGTAATCAGGTTGGGGTCCAAGAAATCACAATTCACACTAACTTCATACTCTTAGTGATATGGCTCAAAATCTTCATTGGCGGTCTTGTTTTAGACATCCTGCAATTTTAGCTTCATCTTGAATGTTGTCAAGCGAAGTGCCGAGATAAAGCTTGTTATGATGCGTAACAGTTAAAGTTGCTGTCATCCTGATGACACTACTTGTTCACAGCCCTTCCTAAGTGCATGTTTCATTCGAGGTGTAGGCCAATCAACCCAGTGTGTCTGCGCCTAATCTTTTATTGGTTTAGTAGCTTTTTAGGTCCCACCTTCCCCTTCTTTTTAAAATTTTGCTGTCACTGTTGTATGACAGTTAATCACTTGGTACTTTTTATGGGTGTAATACTGTCCATTATGATTATCCGTTATTACTCGGATTGCGCCAATCTGTCTTCTTAGCTCGCATAAGAAATTACTTATTCTTTAAAGGAGGGCTATTTTCTGTCCATTTTTGATGAATTATCATGTGTTCACTCCTTTGTGATCGACAAAAAGGTGATTTTAGTGCTTATTAGTTATGCACGTTAATCCTTATCCGCTGCAGAACCGAACGCCGGATTTGTGAGATATCCGCTCCATCCACCTTGTTCACCACATTCGCCCCAGCATTTGCTATGTCAACTGCCTCAGCATAAAGTCTTTCTCCATAAGATTTCACACTCCGCCTTATCACTTCCACGTTATCAAGATCTACGCTGGGACCCGTGTCTAGCACGTGTTCAGCTAGGGCAGAATCCCGAATCAGTGATTGATATTCACAGGGATTGCGGGGTTGCTTTCCTACCCGTTTCCTAAGTTCGTTTACCCTAGTGAAAAGTTCTCTAGACGCTTGCCCAATATAAAGACCCGCGTAACCATTGCATTCGATTTTGGAGATGCAGTTGGTCGCGCAACCTAATGGAGTCTTATCTTTCAGATGCATTAATACAGAGCGTAGCGTTCTACCTTTCTTATGTTACTCTAATACCTGTCTAGGCCTGGGCAACCTGACGTGTAGTAGACCAGGTTCACTACAATAATATCCCCAAGAACGTTGGAGAAAAGGCAGATTGACTGGAAGATTTATAGCGGTAGCCAAAACGTGTACAGAGCGATCACGATGCACGCACGAACGAAAACGGAAGTTAATTATTTGTCAAGGTCAATGTTTTGATGAGGCAAAACAAGCGGTGTTACACAGCCCCCCTCCAAGAAGTCTGGTCAACGAAGACTTCTGATCGGGAGTTGCCAGTAGCGTGGCGCAGGTGGGTGTCAAAAGGGAGAACATCGCTGCGTCATCTACGATGTTCTTCGCGCTAAGTTCCGTTTCAAAAAAAATAGAACCAATACTCGGGGTCCTGTGGAATGAAACTGGGAACTGTGATGGCCGTAGAGGCCAATAATATGCGCTTAGATTCACTCATGATGAACCGTGAAAGTGACAAGATAAACTGATTGAAATAGCAAGCGCGAAATAAAAAACGAAACACACAGAAATACGTAACCAAAAAAAATCAATGCCGAAAAAAAATAATAGTCGGAAAAACGCTTGACTTACCGGAAAGATACACGAAGAATGCGTGTATGTCGGGCTCACCAATTTGTAGTAGACCAGGTTACTACAATAATATCCCCAAGAACGTTGGAGAAAAGGCAGGTTGACTGCAAGATATATAGCGGTAGCCAAAACGTGCACAGAGCGATCACGATGCACGCACGAACGAAAACGGAAGTTAATTATTTGTCAAGGTCAATGTTTTGATGAGGCAAAACAAGCGGTGTTACAGACGGTATCTTAGCCCACGTGCAGTCTCCGAATGTGCGGCACTTTGCCTGGATCAGGCTTGTGCTTTCATATCATACCATACTCTAATACCTGCGTTATTCAAGATTCGACTTATTCCTTCGGAGGCGCTTTTAGCATACGGTAGAGATGCCGTAGCTCACCAAACTTTTTCCGTTTTCGGTTGTGGATGTTTAACTCGGTTTAATTGACGATTAATTAAGCTCTTTGGGGTAAAAATGATTTGCACGCGACGACTAACTTCTTGATGAGCTCGTCTTATGTCGGCAGAGGCGGTCAACGTTATAGAATGGCGATTTCGTTGCGGACTGAAATACCCTTTAAGGATGCATAGATGTGTATCTCAAAATCGCTTCTGTGTCGATTGGCTTACGCTATACCGTCTTCGTTATCCTGCCGTTGTCTTTTTGCGCAAGACAGTCCAAGAACGGAAGTGTCCCTTCCGTAGACTCGGTTTCTTTTATGACCGGGATTTTCAGATCCAAAAAATTGAGATAACTATGAAATGCTTCTAATCTGTTGCTCTATATGAAGACGAATGTATCGTCGATATAGCGCCACCATATCTTTGGTTTTATAGCTTTGATAAACCTTACGTGATATGGCTGCAAAACGAAATCATTGACGCCACTGTAGTTTCATAATATTGTTATCTTATATTGTTTGATAGAAAAACAAAATCGCACGTAGCGAATTGGCATATTCTACCTGGCAATTTTCCGTTTACGCGACCGATTATCTGCCTTCTCTATTTTATGTTACTAGGCACTTTGGTTTCAAACCTGTGCTCCATGATGATTATGTTCAATTTTGCTGAGTTATTTGGATGGATATGCTTTGAGTATCGTCTTAACACTAGAATATTTCTAGCAAACTTTGCATTCGTAGCGTTCTCTCCAGTCTAGTAGAGCTAGTGGTCTTGAACGATGTTATCGAATCACGATGGTTTTCGATCGTTCTCGCTAAAAGGTGATAAATATTGGCAATTTTGCACACTTGAAGTATCGGTTTTGACTTAGACGTTTGTTAAGTTAAAGCTGAATGATGAACTCGATGGTCTAATGCAATAAGCATTTTATCTTGCAGAAGTTCCTTTTTAAGGCGAAGAAATGCAATATAAGGTAAAAATATTAAGATAAAAACTATTATCATCGAATACTTAACAACCTTTTCAATTATTAACATGAGTTGCCGTCTAGATCTTGCGGCATTTACTATAAGACCCAAGGTTCGTCAGACTTAACCTTAAAAATTACAAAAAATTCTTCTCAACTCGCGTCAAATACCAACACTTGTTAGATTCAATTGGTCTTAGCATAATCTTTTCAGAAGAAGACCTGTCATGGAGCTGTGATCGGTTGAACGGCTACTGCATATTGCTGACTCCATCCCAACTAGTCGGGTTTATAGCGTTAGTGAACTCAGACCTGAGAACGACGCATACATGCTTTATCGCGATTCATCAAGCGCGTTTACTACACAAGACAAACAACAAAACACGTCTATATTATATAGGCCAATTATATATCCACAACACTGACCTGAACACGTCTGTCTCTGTTGTCACTTCGATCTAGCTTAATTTCTATCAATTTAGAAGTCCAAACATAGGGTTCGGATAAAGGTCACCCACTTCCAACTAACTATAACATAATCGGCCAACGTACAATATACGTTGTTTCACAGAATAGCTAGTTCAAACTTAATGCATAATTCTCATGCTGCTTTACATAAGTGTATTATCTCCATTGTAGATTAGCGAAACCTTTGTTTTCGAACCATCCATTCAAAATGTTAGTCTGTTGTGTATCAGATTGTTTGAACTCACCATTTGGTAAGCTAAACAGTATTTTAACGGGAAAATGATTAACGTAAAAAATAAATCAACAAGATCAAGGTGCTAATGCGTTGCTAATAAGTGTGTGTATTTTCTGTAGATTTTTGTCTATGGCTTGATAGCACTTGACTGTTGTTGTTGTTGGCCTCCTTCGGTCGATGTCGACCATGGATGTACATCACAAACGCGTGAATGTTCAAGTTTTGCAGCTTTTTGAGTGACTAAACAGTCCGATTCGGGAGGAACAATCTCTCCCGCAGCGCTGGCAACGATAGTCAGAACTCGGTTGTATTGCGTTAGTTGCACGTCGGCGGCGTGATCTGCGTTCAGCTGCCAAGAGCTGTATCTGCTCCTCCCCAGCATGCAGACGACGCTTTACACAGTGCCTCCAATGTGAGCGGTCGAGAGCAAGTTCTTCCCAACTCGCCGGGTCAATGCCAAGAGCTTTCATATCTCTTTTACAAACGTCTTTGTACCGCAAGTGCGGTCTGCCCAATGTTCGACTTCCTAGTTGCAACTCACCATAGAGTAGATCTTTCGGAATACGACCATTTTCCATTCTATAGACATGACCAAGCCAGCGCAGGCGGCGCTGTCGCAATAGAGTGAACATGTTCTGTAGACCAGCTTTTAAAAGCACTTCAGCATTAGTCACTCTGTCCATCCACGATATGTTCAAGATACGACGGATGCTTCGTAGATCGGAAGCATTCAGCTTCCGTTCGTGTCTTGCGTGGGTGGTCCAGGTTTCACTGCCGTACAGTAAAGCGTTCAGTACGCACGCGCTGTACACCATCATTTTCGTCTTTACAGTCAGCTTGCGGTTACCCCAAACACGAGAGTTCAAACGGGACAGAATGACAGCTGCTCTGCCCATTCGCTTATCAATCTCCGTGTCTAGCGAGAGGTTATCCGCAATGGTTGAACCAAGGTATGTGAACTGATGTACTGATTCAAGCTGACAGTTTCCAACAGTTATGATGGGAGGCGATACAGTCCCTTGGCTAAGGACTTTGGTCTTGCTCATGCTTATTGTTAGACCAAAGTCTTTGCATGCCGCCGAAAAACAGTCCATTAGAGACTGAAGGTGCTCCTGGGAGTGAGCAATAAAGGCTGCATCGTCGGCAAACAGCAGGTCACGGATTAGCACATTTCGTGCCTTGGTTTGTGCTCTCAACCGGTTTAGGTTGAAAAGCTTGCCATCATTTCGCGTGCGGAAGTAAATACCTTCTGTTCTCGTCCTGAAAGCGTACTTCAGAAGTAGAGCAAAGAAAATGCCGAACAGCGTGGGAGCCAGAACACACCCTTGTTTGACGCCTCGGTGAATTTCAAAGACTTCTGAGCTGAAACCGTTAAAATGGACTGAGCCCTTCATGCCTGAGTGGAACGAAATAACGAGCTTTAGCAGTCTTGGTGGGCAGCCTATCAAATTATGCATTTTGAAAAGACCCTCCCTGCTGACGTAGTCGAATGCTTTCGTTAAATCAATAAAAACAGCGTATAATGGCATACGCTGTTCCCGACACTTTTCTTGAAGTTGTCTTAGGGAGAAGATCATGTCAACGGTCGATCTTCCCTTGCGAAAGCCACATTGAGATTCGGAGTAAATTCTATCATCTAAAACTTGCAGCCGGATCTGTAAGACTTTAGCAAACAATTTGACTAAACATTCAGAAGGGAGATTCCTCTGTAATTGTTGCAGTCGCCTCTATCTCCTTTATTCTTGAATAGCGTGATGATCTTTGTGTCTCGCATCTCTTGTGGGACACCCCCCTCCTGCCAGCACTGAAGAAGCAAATGGTGAAGCGGTTGTAATAATGCTGCTCTACCGCATTTGATGAGCTCAGGGGGAATTCCGTCGTCACCAGGGGCCTTCCCATTCGCTAAGCGGTCGATTGCTCTATTGAGCTCATCAAGAGTAGGGGGAGTATCTAGATATTCAATAGTCGGCAACCGCTCGAAATTTTCAAATACATGTGGTAAAACCGTACTGTCCCTAGAGTAGAGGGAGGAGAAGTGCTCTACCCATCTTTCCATCTGCTGAGCTTGTCCACAATCGGGTCACCAGATACTGACTTAATGGGAGCCATTTTATGTTTGTTTGGACCAATGGCTCTCTTGATCCCATCATACATGTTTGCCCGTTTAGGTTTCGATAAAACGGAAACTACTGACACTAATATCAGTCAGATAAAATTTCCATCTTCGCAGATCATTCAACACGAAGGTTCAGATGTTGCAAATGTGCCGAAGACTCTTGAAGAGCGTTGTTTTCATCAAGACGACACCTTGTCAAACGCGACTATTAAAGGCCTGCCTGTCCTAAATTTCCCTGGTCCGCAAAATTTTTGGAGCGAAAACCCTCTAGTTCAAAACCAAATATCACGTTAGGTATTTGATCTAAAGAAGTTGAACCGTCCAGCAACCAGCCAAAGCGACAAGAACACAAAGCTCGTCCGCTCCAAAAACTAAGCGTGATTTGCACCAACGTAAAGTAAACGAGTGCCACCTTACTAGGGGACAGGCTTAAGCACGATAAGGATGAATGAAGAAGGTTGTGCAGCAGCATGCATTTGAACGCAGTTGAAACAATATCATTGGTACGACTGAATCGTAAACCCACTTTCTCACATCTGGACCAGCCAAGACTGCTTAAAATCACGATAAACTTTGAAAGGGGTCTAGAAAACATCTTACTGTCAGATTTTCTACTGCGTATGGAAAATGGCCGCAGACTAATTAGAGTAAGCAGATCGAAACATCATTTTGGGCAGATAGATGCAACACAAAGTCCAATAGAAACACCACCAAGACAATCAGCAGCGGAGTGATTCCTACAAATTGAAAACGCGAAATAATTTCTCATATTTATCAAGGTGGAAATTACTGACCCGTTACTCTGTAACTTATGATTTCAAAATTACGTGAACGCTTCATTGTTGACGATGTAATTAAACATTTCGAAAATAATCAGTTGCTTTCGTGGAGACAACATGGATTTAGACGAAATTATTACTGTGTAGCTAATTAACTGATAAGGCAGAATGGATTGGACAACATCGATAGATAGGGTTAGCAATACACGCCTGCTAATCAGATATATTTAAAGTATTTGATCGTGCTGACCATAACGTACTACTGCAGAAGATTGACAGGCTTGTTATCACTGGAAAGTTGTTGAATTGTTTAAATGACTACCTAACAAATCGCACCACCTAGGTTCGTGTTGACGGTGCATTATCAAAAAAAATCGCAGCAACAAGCGCAGTTCTTAGTCCGATGGTCTTTCGGGTTTATGTAAATGAAGTCCCGGAAAATGTTCGCTGAAATATTTCTTTATTTGCGGACTACATAAAGATATGGCGTTGCATATTAGCACAGAAGACTGTCTGCTATAACAAAATGATCAAGATACACTTAGCAACGTTGAACAACAAAATGCCGTTTAACTTATGCAGCGAATGTAGCACCGCTCAACAAAACTAGTTCTCAATATACGAAACACGCCTTATAAAGAAAGGAGAGCTTAACTGAATCTTTTCAACATTTCCTATCGGCGAATCAGAGGATACCTTATCCTATTTTACAAAATATTACATGCCAATAACATCACTTACAGGATGATTATATTTCTTTTATTTTCTATGATCACACAAAACTTGGAATCTATTGCTGCACTTACGACCTCTCAAAAAAGCTGAACTTACGTAACACATATCGATCGAATTTTACGGTAACTATTGTTGCACACATATTCACCTAAACATAGAATCGGCAACGATTCTTTGTTATTGTACTCTATAAAAGGAGTTGAACTTCCGTAAAGCATAGCGGAATGGAATGCTTTTGTTCTACCCATAAACAATATCGATCGTACCAATAGTGCAGTGTGAAATGAACAACGTTTTGCAGCAAAAATGTTACCTCTTTTAGCTGTTGAAAACTGGACATGCTTATATGGTGTGAGAGATTATCTAATAGCACTTTGTTCATTCATTTGATATTCCGTTTTTGTTTCGTAGGATTGTGCGCAATTAAACAAATTTCCGTTTGATTATCTAGTGGATATCTTGCAATGAACCCGAAATATTGGAGTTAAATTTCATTAACATATAACACAGTGATTACTTTTAAATTAAACTTTAGTTACTTCGAGATAGTTCACGCGAACAGTTTTAAGAAAATCACTGCTAGAATAACAATAATTTGTGGAAAGTGTATTCTGAAATTTGCGTTGACAATAATATGAATATCTATGTCATTGAACGCTGTGAAACAACTGTTTTGCCATCAAATTGAGATTGTAAATTCATTGTACAACTTGTTAGCATTTATTCGTATGTTGATTGCAAGTTATTCAAGATTAGTGATTTATGATTGAAAAAGCAATTAACATTATTATAACCACAGAGTCGTAGTTTAGGTAAAATGTATATATATGTATTAGTGAAATCATAGAAACCCCATAACTAGGATAGTTCGGGACAAAATTAGTATTAACTCTCATGTATTCGACAAGTTTAGATTTTAATATAAATAAACTGTTTAAGTTTAGCAAATCGGCAGGTAGGGAATTCTATACAAAACACACTAAATGAAAATACCTTTCAACAGTATCGTTTGTAGTGTGGTATGTCCATCTTGTAACCATGACCTATGAAGTTGCTGGGACTTTGAAGTTAGAATAAACTATCCAGGGGGAAACAGTAGTAAGGATTGTGTATAAAAATATAAGATCGCCTCGCTTTCTCCTTTTGCAAGTGACCTCAGATTCAGTCATCTAACTCGCTCGACGCATGGTGTATTTTCACAACCATCGACAAGCTTAGAAGCTCTGTGTTATATGCAACCCAGAAGTACAATATCTGTCTGCAACCATGGTATCCAGGCTTGGGTAGCATAGTCTAGATCTGTATGTATATAAGACTTCGAAAACAACATATGGTAAAATGTCCCAATATCCGCCATATCATACCTAGCAGCCAAGACGCGCTTTGTTAACGTAGACCAGAGTGGGAGGTTAAGGTCTACACAAAAAACTTCTATGGCATAAAATTTCAACGAAATAACAGAATATCAATGCTAAATATATAATATTAGACTGCTGAAACAATTTTCGAAAACAGAATACTCAAAGTTAGTTTGGTGAAAAATTGGCATTCCATATATACGAGAAAAGGAAACCACCCAATGTATTTTATTGGTTTCAAACGTCTCAAATTAATCAATATCACGCTCACTTTCATTGCATTCATCAAACGCGTTCATTACTCACATAATAATGGACAAAACGCTTACCTATTTTAGAAAATTCAAGTTCACGCAACAATGTCTTCACCACGATTGCACTAGTTGTCCCTCTGATCTCCATTTTCAATTGATTCTCGCCGACGAGCTCCTTTCAAGCTCCAAGTATGTTGAACTTGTTGACCAACCGTGAATAATTTCGTGTAGCTCGTTAACAGATGAAGTTGTGCTAGTGAAATAATAAATTTGTACTTGATAGTCATATCTTGTGTGTTGTAGTTCTCATCTTGCAGTTTTTAGTTCATGTGATTTCTAAGCTCGAATTAGACCGTCTTTGTAGTGCAATGGCATGGACTTGGACCCAGTTGAACCACTATCATTGATACGACTGAATCGTAAACCCACTTTTTGAAATCTGGACCAGCCTAGACTGCTTAAAATCAAGGTCAACTCTGAAAGGGATCTTAAAAACATCTTACTATCGGATTTTCTACTGTGTAGTGAACGTTTGATGACCACTGCAAAGATCTTCACTGATGTACCCTGGTGATAAAGGGCCCGGAAGGGCCAGTAACAAGTCTAAGCGAAGCAGTGGGATGACAGAAGTTTAATCCTATTGGGGGTCCCAGAAGCTGAAGAAGCAACTGATGAAGCAGTGCAGCGCAAGTACAATCAGCAACAATGGAGATTCCTCAGTGATGTAGAATGTGACGGACATGTTCCGCATCCACAAATCTACGCAATATTGTGACATCGGTCCAAAGACCTATAAAATACCCTGCTGACGAAAAGATATGTTAAACACGATCAAACTCTTTGTGCAAATGGCCGCAGAATAATCCTACGAGAAATTAGACTAAGCGGATCGAAACTTCATATTGGGCAGATAGATGCAAAGTCCAATAGAAACACCACCAAGACAATCAGTAGTTGACATGATAGAAACAAATGCAGTCGACACTATAGATCACTGTATACCAACAGTACAACATCAAAACTATCAGGCATCCTTGCAAGCAAAAATATTCAAATGCCGACTCTGAAGGAGTCGGCCTCACATAAATTGAAGCAATTTGCGAAATTGCTATACAAACCACTCATATACCTGTTCAAACAAACACTGGCAAATTGAGTGATTGGAAACGCGAAATAATTTCTCCAATTTATAAAGGTGGAAATCGCTCCGATGTTTCAAATTACCGACCCGATACTCTGTTACTTGTGATTTCAAAATTACGTGAGCGCTTCATTGTTGACGATCTAATGAAACATTTCGAAAATAATCAGTTGCTTTCAAAGAAACAGCATGGATTTAGACGGAATAATTCTTGTTTTGACTAATTAACTGACAAGGCTGAATGATTGGACAGCAATCGGCCGATAAAGGGTTAGAAATACACGTCTGCTACTCAGATATATTAAATAAAATTTGATCCTGCTGACCATGCCTACTACTGCAGAGGATTGAAAGGCTTGTTATCACTAGAATGTTGTTGAATTGGTTAAATCACTACCTAACAAATCGCACTATTTATGTACGTGTTGACAGTGCATTATCAAAACCAATCGCAACAACTAACGGAGTTCCTCAAGGTTCAGTTCTTAGTCCGATCGTCTTTCCGGTTTATGTCTATAAAGTACTGTAAATTGTTCGCTGTAACATTTCGTTATTTGCGGACGACATAAAGATATGGCGTCGTATCTGTAGCCCAGAAGACTGGCTGCTATAACAACAAGATCTAGACACACTTCACGGCTGGTCTTTGAAGAACAAAATGCCGTTTAACTTATGCAGCGAATGTATCACCGCTCAACAAAACTAGTTCTCAGCATACTAAATAAGGCTTATAAAGAAGGAATAGATCAAGTGAATCTCTTTGACTTTTCCTATCGACGAATCAGAGGAGACCTTATCCGATTTTACAAAATATTCCATACCCCATAACATCTCTTACAATATTTATTCACGAGAAGGGATACGATAAATTATCGGACGTAGGAATATGTACTGGTGGTACGCCATTCCCGCCTGAACTGTTAAAGTTATTTTCATTCCGTCCGTGTCTGTTTTACTGGAAAACGTTTACCTGCTTACTCCACGAGCTTGCATGACTTTAAAACGAAATTAGACAATTTTTTGAATTGTTCATTTCCCGAACACTTAAATTCTGCTTAATATAATTCCTTATATTATTTATACACTCACATTTCAATGTTACCATCTTATAGTTGTTGTTAAACCTGTTGTTTTTTAGAACATTAAAAACCTTGAATTACCTTGAACTAATACTTCATGGTAACTGTCTAGTTCCGAATAATGTTATGATACTCACAGAATACAGATAATGAAGCACATCGGTCATATGGGCATCATAGTTCGATGTAGAGCGTAGATATAGATATTACATATCACAGCTGTCATCTTGGAAGAAGGAAATTTTCTGTTTTTCAGATGCACGATGAAAAATCTTTTGCTTATATTTTTTTATTTTCTATAATAACACGAAACTCTGAATCTATTGTTGCACTTACGCACACAATATCTCGTAATTAGCGTCGATTGATTGTTATTATGCTCTCTAAAAAAAGTTGAACTTCCGTAACACATATCCGAATGGAATGTTTTTTTCCACCCATAAACAATATCGATCGTACCGATAGTGCAGTGTGAAATGAACAACGTTTTGCAGCAAAAATGTTACCTTTTTTAGCTGTTGAAAACTGGACATGCTTATATGGTGTGAGAGATTATCTAATAGCACTTTGTTCATTCATTTGATATTCCGGTTTTGTTTCGTAGCATTGCGCGCAACTAAACAAGTTTCCATGTATTTTCTTTAGTGGATATCTTGCGATGAAATTGAGATATTGGAGTTAGATTTTATTAACATATAACACGGTGATTGCTTTTTAAATAAACTTTAGTTACTTCGAGATAGTTCACGCGAACAGTTTTAAGAAAATCACTGCTAGAATAACAATAATTTGTGGAAAGTGTATTTTGAAATTTGCGTTGACAATAATATGAATATCTATGTCATTGAACGCTGTGAAACAAATGTTTGGCCATCAATTTGAGATTGTACATTCATTGTACAACTTGATAGCATTTATTCGTATGTTGATTGCAAGTTATTCAAGATTAGTGATTTATGATTGAAAAAGCAATTAACATTATTATAACCACAGAGTCGTAGTTTAGGTAAAATGTATATATATATTCATTTATTCATAGATTTATTCATAGATTATATGCAGGTAAAAATCTATGCTTTACAAGACCCACAAAAATGTACATCGGGTCGGATGGTAAAAAATATCAAAATATTGTTAGATTATTGTCAAACATAAAAAACATACTTTTCCATGTGGATATCTAGTGATTTTTTGAAAAATTCAACAGTTCCAGATTGTACCACATGAGTAGGTAAACTGTTCCACAGTTGCACATTGCGAACGGAAAATACATATTTGCGGCAGTTCAACCTGCTATGCTGTTGGTAAAGTTTTAATTGGTGACCTCGCAGATGTGTGTTATGGAAAAGATGAAACAACTGACCGCAAGGATGATTTGTTTGATTAAGCACTGCCCAAATGAATATAAGTGCTCCTCGTTTCCGTCTGTATTCAGCCGAATGCAAATTCAATAATTTAAGTCGCGTTTCGTATGGATAATTTGATAGTCCCAGGACGAGTTTTGTCGCTCTGCGCTGTGGAGTTTCTAATAGCAGAATATCTTTTTTCAACCAAGGATCCCATGCCCGTATAGCGGACGAGGCGGGTTTAATAACAGTGCGACCTAGATGATATTCTTTGCTCAACTTGCTGTTGAGAGACAAAAGGCTGCATTTCGAAGCATTCAGTGGCATTTCGTTGTCTAGGGAGCAAGTGTAAATCATATCGAGATCCCGTTGCAGGTTCTGTGTGTCGTCTGTGGAGTCTATCTTGCGCCAAAGCTTTGCGTCATCAGCGAAAATAAGCACGGACGACAGTAATACAGTAGGCAAGTCGTTTATATATATTAAAAACAAAAGCGGTCCGAGGACTGATCCTTGTGGGACACCACGGGCAACTTTAATCGACTCGGATAGTTCGTTTTTGACTCTTACGTACATCTCACGAGATATCAACCATTCTTTAATCCATGCATGGAGTTTACCCTGTACTCCGTAGGTGAGTAGTTTCGACGAAAGTATTTCGTGATTCACACGATCGAAGGCTTTTGAGAAATCGATATAAATTACGTCTACGGAGTGGCCGGCATCCAGTAGCTCAGACCAAGATTCTTTTGCTAATAGCAAGTTTGTCAGACAGGATCGTTTTTTTCCTGAATCCATGCTGTGCCTCGGAGATTAAATTATTAATCTCAAAGTGATTCCGTAAGGCATCAGCTATTATGGACTCCATTACTTTGGATAGCACTGGTAATAACGCTATCGGGCGATAGTTTAAAGGATCATTTCTTTTACCACCCTTGTAGATGGGACTAATCAGGGCAGTTTTCCAAGTTTCTGGTACAAAGCTCTGCTCGAACATCATCGTGAATACGTCAGATGTCGGTATTGCCAACTCGGAAGATAGATTGTGCAAAATGTTTGCGTGTATATTGTCTATACCGGGTGAGCCTGTTCTCTTCATCGTCATTAATTTTGTTTGAACAACGTTGGTGGGAAACTCCACCCCCTGAAGAATTGGCAGGCTGCAGCTGTCAGAGTTTAAGGAAGGTCTATGGGTCGACACTTGTGAGATAACTGATGCAAAATGTTCTCGGAAAACGTTAGCGCAATCTTTAAATGACGTCACTATTCCAGTACCAGAGACCAGTGGCGGTATTCTCATTTTAACATTCCGGAGGTCGTTGACGTGTTTATACAATACTTTGGGATGTATAATGAATTTTTCGACAAGACTGATTTAGTAATCTTTTCTGTCTTTTCGAATGAGGCAGACACACTTATTTCGCAATAACGTGTAGTAGCACCAAGTTATCCCAGAAGTAAAATCATATAAACCCCATAACTAGGATAGTTTTTTAAGAGTTCGGTACAAAATTAGTATTAACTCTCATGTATTCGACAAGTTTAGATTTTAATATATATAAACTGTTTAAGTTTAGCAAATCGGCAGGTAGGGAATTCTATACAAAACAAACTGAATAAAAATACCTTACAACAGTATCGTTTGTAGTGTGGTATGCCCATCTTGTAACCATGACCTATGAAGTTGCTGGGAGTTTGAAGTTAGAATAAACTATCCAGGGGGGAACAGTAGTAAGGATTGTGTATAAAAATTTAAGATCGACTCGCTCTCTCTTTTTGCAAGTGACCTCAGATTCAGTCATCTAATTCGCTCGACGCATGGTGTATTTTCACAACCATCGACAAGCTTAGAAGCTCTGTGTTATATGCAACCCAGAAGTACAATATCTGACTGCAACCATGGTATCCAAGCTTGGGTAAAATAGTCCAGAACGGTGTGTATATAAATCTTCATCATGAGAGGAAAACAACATATGGTAAAAGGTCCCAATATCCGCCATATCCTACGTAGCAGCCGAGACGCGCTTTGTTAACGTAGACCAGAGTGGGACGTTAAGGTCTACACAAAAAACTTCTATGGCATAAAATTTCAACGAAATAACAGAATATCAATGCTAAATATATAATACCAGACTGATGAAACGATTTTCGGAAAACATAATACTCAAAGTTGGTTTGGTGAAAAATTGGCATTCCATATATACGAGAAAAGGAAACCACCCAATGTATTTTATTGTTTTCAAACGTCTCAAATTAATCAATATCACGCTTACTTTCATTGCATTCATCAAACGCGTTCATTACTCGCATAATAATGGACAAAACGCTTACCTATTTTAGAAAATTCAAGTTTACGCAACAATGTCTTCGCCATGATTGCACTAGTTGTCCCTCTGATCTCCATTTTCAATTGATTTCTCGCCGACGAGCTCCTTTCAAGCTCCAAGTATGTTGAACTTTTTAACCAACCTTGAATAATTTCTTGTAGCTCGTTAACAGATGAATTTGTGCTACTGAAATAAAAAAATTTGTACTTGATAGTCATATCTTGTGTGTTGTAGTTCTCATCTTGTAGTTTTTAGTTCATGTGATTTCTTAGCTCTAATGAGACCGTCTTTGTAGCGCAAGTATGACCCGTCCCTAAGGTTGACTCCCTGATTTCCAAACTCCATAGATTTTACTGCAAGGAAATTTGAGTGCAATCGGTTAGAGTCGTTTTTTTCGTCGTTTCAATACTGTCACAGTAGCTTCGTCAGACCAAGGGTGATAGTCAGGACAAAAAACATGATTATGTAGTACTCAACCCACCACCTTTTATTTGACTTTACAGCTAAACAGCTTATTGTACGCCTACAGTGTGTCTCGTGGGAATGACCAGGATCAGTGGTCAATTGTCCTCTTAGTGTGTATCCACGTCAATATAATACAAGTGAACACGTTCAAGGTCAGTTGGCACAGCGGCCACATACGTAAAAGTACATAACTAACGAGACTAAGGCTGTTGAAGAAAAGAAAAATCTAATTAACTCGTAGGAATATGGTGAATAAAAACTATTTACATTCGCACCAATGCCGAGCGCCAGATTGTGGAGATTTCTAACCCATCTATCTTATCGACCGCCAGTCGACCTGCCTTGGCAATTTCGACCGCGTCCGCATGTAGGCGTTCGCTATACGGTTTTATACCGCGTCTCAATATTGCACATTGTGGCCCGTATCTAAAACGTGCTCCGCCAAAGCGGGATCACAAATAAGGGATTTATATGGCCTCGCTCCCGGGGCTGTCTCAGCACATGCTTACGTTGTTCTTCGATTCTAGTGTGAATTTCCCTGGAAGTCTGCCGTATGTCAACAGCCGAACAGTTGATTCTGTAGATGCTGTTCGTAGCGCTAGAGGTGCATCAAAACCGAACTGATAGTTTTCCCTTTCTTATAAGTTACGCGTATGTCCGCCTGGTTCAAGATTCTACGTATCGCTTCACATGTGAATTTCACATAAGGTATACAAACTGTATCCCGCCAATGTTCTCTGATTTTTCGGATGGGAATTTTACCTTTATCAATTATAAAAATGCAAAATGTGTGAAACTATTTACTGGTTTAATTTATTTTTAAAGTGATGATTGGGTGGTCGAACAGACACTTGATCGATGGCTATGGTCATTTATTTGCTTATTGGCTGCCCGAAATCTTCGCATGTTGAAGAACAACAGTCCTTTACGACTGAACCTGTCTTTGAGACGGACAAATGATGGCTGCGTTGTAGTCGCACATATGGCTGACGTTAACGATGAGCTTAATATCTGCGATGGAATCTAGTCTATAGATGATTCCTCTTTTCTCAAACCAATGAATGATCTGTATCGCACTCTTAGATCAGATCTAGTCATATGTGAAAGGTGTGTTTTATATATTAGCGCTCCTGACGAGAATAATGAAAAGGATTTGAATGTTTATGTCATGGTTATTTGTTAAGAACTTGTTACTCACACAAATACTGAATGCTTGCAAAATTTTGAGAGTTGTTTAACATTTTCAATTGTTTAACCTACCATTTCTTTAAATTTTGCCAAACCTCGTGAACTGCATCAATTCTGACCTCAACATCACCCAATAACATATTACAGTTTTAGTGCGTCGTGCTTATATTCACTTATGTGAAACTATGATTAAAGGTGTCTAATTAAGCATGGTTCGCACAGAGCGTCGGTGCATAATCCTAACCAACAAGGTAGCATTAGTAATACACCACAACCTTCTTTGTTCAAATTCGTTCACCTTCGCTGCAACTTGTTTTCTATACATTTTAGTACCTTCTACTCTGAAGTAAAGACAAATGCATACAATTGAAACACATCACGCTCACTTCACTTAAGAGAAACTTTGGAGATTTGTCTTCTACAAGAATGACCACCTTACTGCACATGCGAGTTTCAAAGACTTGAGGCAAACGGGTTATAAGGCAGCAGCGTATGACATTATACACTGTTTTTATTGATTTAACGAAGGCATTCTACTACGTCAGCTGGCAGGATCTTTTCAAAATGTTTGACCTTATAGGCTGCTTCCAATGTATGCACAAATTCGTCATTTTGATCCACTCTGACATGAATGAGTCAGTTAATTTTCACACTTGCAGTTCAGAAGCTTTTGACATTTTCGGAGGCGTGAAACAATGTTGTGTTCTCGATCCCACGCTATCCAGCATTGTCTTTGCTCTGCACCTGAATTGCAAATTAGATATGAAAGTTCTTGGCATACACTCCAAGAGTTGAGAAGCGCTTGCTCATGACCGCCTACTTTGGAGGCGTTGTTTAATGCTTTGTCGGAATGCTGGGGAGGAGCAGATGTTGATAAAGGCATATCGCGCCGCAGGCGTGCAACTGAAGCAGATAGACCAAGAATTGTCTAACGCCGTGAGCTCTGCGGGTAAGATTGTTCCTCCTATATCGGACGTTTAGGTCATTCGAAAACTGTAGAACATGCAAAGATTCTTGCGATGTTGAAGTACATCCATGGACGACATCGACCGAAGCAGGCCAACAAAATTGTTTTTCATTATTTTAAGTTGTGTGTGCAATTTTACGCCAACAGTACAAACACACCTTTGGACCATCTGAACAGCAAACTATGAAAAATCTGAAATTCCTGAAACAATTTATCCAATTGAATTGTTTGCAACAGTACAATCATTTTGGTGGGTGGCTTAACTCAATCTGCTATAAATTTGATTGTATAATTCTCACAAATTAGAAACAGGTTTACGCAAGGTAATTTTGATTGTTTCTTTTGAGAATAAAAATTACATTTTATTTTTTTCTATTTAACATTCTGAATACAATAGAGAAACAACAGGAAATTATTGACACATTTCTAAGTATATCAAGTGGATTCGCTTCATTGGGTTGCTTGTTCGTCAAACATCATGGCAAAATAAATTTCGACAAAACACCCGTGCTCATTTCGGTAAAAATGAAATAGCGGAACATCAATCACACAATGTAATGGGGTTATTGCCAATTTGTGATGCTTACCACATGTTGCTTATCTCCGTGCACAATCGAAATCCCAAGCTGCATTTTGGTGCATGGTTATTTTATCCCAACTTAATGAAGAAACTGTCAACCATATTGCGGGAAGATTGAAGTGTTCACCATCTAAGACCCATTTGACTATCAGAAAAGACTTTTTAGTATGTGAAACACAGCCCCAACTTCGTTGGCACAACATGAACAAAGACGGCGCGAGACGTAAATGCCTGCATGAAGTTGGGTGATCAGCGTGGCTTGTCACTGACCACATGCAATGAAAACCGATTTCCGAGAGTCTCACTCAGATTTACTTTCACCAATATTTGTTTCGGATAGACGAGATATATCTATACGTAAAATTTCTAGATAACTGTCTAGTTCCCAATAGTTTAATGTACACCCAGCGTGCAGATATTGAATCACGCCGGTTATATTGGCATCCTCGACGTAGATAGTAGCTAGTCACTTTCTGTTCTTATAAAATGATCGCGACGGAATGCAATGTTAAGTTCCAAATTTTACCGGTGAAAACCAGTGAATGTTTGACGAGAGCAGGAAAAAGCTTTTGGATGAATGCGAGTAAACAAGGCACTTGTTTGATTGATTACAATTTTACGATTTAGATATCATTTGTCACAGCTACCATCTGGGAATTTGGAAAGGTACAGTTCATCGAATCCACAATGAAGAGAATTTCGATAATACGATTTATCCACAATCACTATTGCGTGTTTAAATTTTGTTTAAATTGAAAATGTAATTTTATCAGTTGATCTTTGTGAAGATTTGACTTTGAATTTCGTTTCATTTCAGCTTGGCATTGCACATATTCACATCTCAGATGTTGATGATCTATTTGATAACGATGCTCTTTCTTGGGCGCGGTGGAATGGGATGTGACGAAGGTATTCACTTTAAAAAAATATTTGAATACATTCACAGTATACTTGAAGGCGGATCCTCAAAGAATGAAGCAAATCCAGTGGTTAGGAATGCCTATCACACTCCATTGTCCAGTAGATTTCTACGTAAGTTGTGGATAAATGTACAGTCAAAATATCGTTCCAGGAATTCGATTATTGGGTTTCATCAGACCCCATGTTCGATGGATCAAAGACATGCACCACAAGCAAATCAATGATTACAATTGATAATTTTCTTGATGACGTCAAAATTACATTCGTTCATACGATCTGGTAATGTCACATTATCCATCAATCATTCGTAATTTCTAGGACATTCGATGGCGAGGAATACATACTATGCGAGTTTCATCGCCAGCAAAACACGATCTTCGCCACGATGAGTACCCCGAGTAATGTTCAAATCCCAATAAATCATAAACCTAACGAGGTACCAAATTTGTTGCAGTACGTGTGTTTGCAGGTTAGTAAATTGTCAGTTATGTTGCATTATGTCCGTGATTTTTTGATCAAAGCAATACAAATGGTCGCGAAATTTCCATTTTGCTAATCGAATATTTAACATTATTTTCGATGATTCGATAAATATTTTCAATATCACCATACAAGCTTGGACATGTTTCATTGTTTCAAAACAGAATGGACAATATGAAGAAAGACAATGCCCCACGGTACCTCAGGGTCAAACGAGCTCAATCGTGACTAACGAACTGACCTTGTTCCTTGAAGGTGATCCACATATTAAAATTTTTGTGAATCTAAAGTAAGTATTTGAATATAATTTCGATTCGAATTGATGCAATACTGATTCGCTTGTTATGATACTGTCACGCTGCATGTAATCATATGTATGAATAAAGTTAGAATAACAAGTTAAGTTTCTTCAATATTCAAGAATCAATGGTTGCAGTAAGCAAATAACTTCTAAATTACCATAGCATCGTAAATAGTCGTAAATGAAGCAAATAACTAATTTTTATGTAATACCGAATATAGTTGAGTTGAATACTTACCGTGAGTTGAAAAACAGGTGATCTCCTGTCGCTATGAAACAAATAGGTGTATATATTTTGAATGAATGAATGTGTAGCTGCGTGTATTTCGAGACTCACGGTATTAAATAGATGTTTTAGTGTTTAATTTGAATATTGTAATATTTCGCGTGCCGGTATCGCATCACTTTGAAGGCTTTTTTTGAAATAAGCTTAGTTTCCGACCATGCTCGTAACATTCATGCGATTAGATAACGCTTAAATAATTCACCCGAGGATGCACAGCTGCTGACCAGAGTATTTCCGTATGATTGGTGTTATTCCGTTCGTTATCGAGTATTTTTGTTTCATTCGGCACTAAAACCGTGTATAATAGCTGAATTGAGCAGCATGTCCGTTAGCTGTTACGTCACGGTCGATTTTAATAAGTCACATTTATCGTGCAGTTCTCAATAGTGCGATGCTTTTTGGATTTACGTCGGTATCGTTGGTTGAATACATGGTCAAAAGAGATGATCCGGAGAAAAGTGACTTAAGAACAACTTAAATATCGAGGTTAAAGTGAGCTGCACAGTATACATTGGGACGAAATCCAAATTGTGTATAGAAGCATGTGATTCCGGATACTGTTTTTTTTAATTACACTGGGATGAATTCAGCGGCGATCATGGGCTCCGTTAACAATGAACCTGTGCCGCAATTTAAAAATTAATTCAAAAACAGAATTTTAGTATTCTAACAACTTAGTTTAAATTATTCTGATGCAAAGCAGTTAAAAACGTATTACAGATGTAGGTTCGAGAGCACATTATGCGCTAAGCAGCCTTCATGCACAAACGGATATTTGAATTACCGATAGAAATGTCAACTTTACGAAACACGGAAAACGTTTAGTAGGAACATGACCCAAAACCAACCAACCCGTTTAAGTTTGCCCGTTGAGGTTCAACTGAAAATTGTTTGACCATCAAAACCAAAATTCAAGGTTATCGATTTTTCTTGAACTCGTGTGGATATTTTGTTAATTATTAGTTATCGATCATGACAACAAAATAACAAACTTAATAATACAAGTTTCATTTAACCAATAAAAATTCCTCATATGGAATTTAGTTGATTATAATCAAAGTGCTAGTCGCTTGCTTCTCTCAACGATTACCGATTTCTCAATGTCGTTTGCAAATATTATTCGAGATATCAGGAACATGTTAATTTTCTGTTTCAATTCAGGTGTTCTCAACGAAAAGATATCAGGAAGCTTAAACCGAATGAATCCAAAACGTAAGTTTATATTATATATATATATATATATATAGTATATATATATATAATATATATATATATATTCACGGCTTAATACACTCGTGGCTCCGGCTTGTACCGACTTAATTCCCATTATAGATAACTTGAACGAATGCGACGAGGCGAGGATTAAGGGCGTGCAACTGTGCAGCTGGAGCGAATGCATCGATATTCCAAAGGGCTACTTGTGTGACTACTGGGACTATCATAATAAAACCGCGTGTGACAGTAAGTTTTCGCATTCCAATTTTATGATTATCGCGGTGACGTCAAAAAATGGTTTGGATTAGTGTTTATCGAACACGCGTTGATTGTCTGTGAGGTATCAACCTTAAACGCGATGACATTCATAACACAACATTTTTCGATGTGACTTGTAGGTTTCTCCATGGCATTAATCGTCTATATTGAGTCCCATTATTAAGCGTTAGTTTTATTCATATTGCACATCATATTTGTAAAATTGTGGCAGCCGATGAATTCATTTGCTCATCACATGGGAATTATTGCTTCCGGAATCTATCAATAATTTGTATCCGTCGAAGCGGTCTGGAATACTATGATGTTATTAACACGTTTATTCGTGATTTTTTGGAACGTGAGCACTTTTGGTGCACTTGTTGCATATTGCAACCAGTCTGGTCGAAATAAACAGAATGACAGTTAGTTGACGATCAAACCAGTAACGTCAGGCTAGTTTTAACAACAATTGCCCTTGACTATCAATCAGCGAGCTAGTCTCCAATTGTTAACAAACCACCCACATCGTACGTATAATCGACACCCACGCAATGCCCACGTTAGCTCGAACAAAATCAAATTCACAGTCGCATTATAAGTGATGGTGCATTGTATTTAACAAAATAGATTTCCTGTAGATGTTTGCTTTGAAATTATTCGATCAAATTTCACGGTAACTATTGTTGAACATACATTCACCTTAACATAGAATTCGCGTCGATTATTTGTTATTTTACTCTCCAAAAAGAGTTGAACTTCCGAAACCATATCACAATGGACTGCTTTTGTTCTACCCATAAACAACATCGAACGTACCAATAGTGCGTTCTGAAATGAACAAATTTTTGAAGAAAAAATGTTTCATTTTGCAGCCATTGAAAACTGGACATGCCCATACCCTGTGAGTCATTATTGTATAGTGCTTTGTTCATTTGGTTTCGAAGAATTGTGCGCAACGAAACAAATTTCGATTTGATTCTCTAGTGGATATTTTGCGATGAAACTGAAATATTAGATTCAAATTTCATTAGCATTTAATAGTGATTTTGCTTTTCAATTAAACTTCAGTTACTTCGATTTAGTTCACGGGAACAATGTTTGAAGAAATTTAGTGTTAGAATTGCATTAATTTGTGAATAGTGTTTTCTCAATTTTGAGTTAACAATAATATGATTTTTACGTCATCTAGTTGTTGTAAATCTCCATCTCTAGATAATTTATTATTTGAAAAATGGGAAATGTTCTGAAAACATTGGTAGCCTAAGAATTAATGTTTCACTTGAATGACGCTCATGTGAAAGAAACATTCCGAAAAGAATTTGGTTGTCATGTTCTAGATTTACATGCTGACTTATTAACAAACTAAATTGATAATTTTTCATTTCGATTCAAATTAAATAACGATGAACGATCAATTCATGAGTGCTCCAATTCGATTGAGAGGATGTATGTCGGAGTTAATTTTTCTTGATAGAGAACAGTAAGTTGGGGTCTCAATCAGGATAGGGTCACAAAGAGCTTAGGTGCATAAATGGTAACCACCTTGATAGTATCAGTAACACACTTCCACATTCTTAGTTCAAATTCGGTCACTTGCGCTGCAACTTGTTTTCTATAATTTTAATATATTCTACTGTAAGACAAAGACAACTGCATAGAACCGAAACACATCACACTAACTTCATCTCACGAGAAACTTGGGAGATTTGTCTTCTACTAGAATGACCACCTTTCTCTACATTTGAGTTTCATTGACACGATGCAACAGGCTATAAAGCAACATTTGAGAGATTAGACAGACATGGGTGATATTTCCTGAAACCGTGTTGTTCAGTCGCAAGCAGTGTATCGGTTTCGAGGTGATGGGTGATCTTTTCCGCTACTAAACTCTCTAGCGCTTTAGAAATTACTGGCAACAACGTACTGGTCTATAGTTCGCAGCGTCTGATCGATTCCCGCCCTTGTAGGTTGGTGTGATCATGCTAGATTTCCATTCCGCGGGAACGATACTATTTTCGAGCGAAATTTAGAATAACGTGCTGAGTGGACCACACAATGAGGATGCGCATCGTTTGAGGATAAAAGGAGTGATTCCATCTGCTCCTGGTGACTTTGTGGTATTCAAACGAAGAAGTCTGTGCATGACACACTCATTGTTAATTGAGATTTAATTTAGTATTTCATCAGAAAGCCGATCGAATGCGGCGTAAGATGCACTGATTCCTTGGGACTAAACACTTTGCAGTAGTAACCTGCAAGAACTTCGGCAGCCTCGAACGCAGTCGTAGTTAGCCCATGAGGTGTGCATTATGCTGAGATTCCTGGCTTAATTTTTGATGTAGTGTTAACAATCTGGTACAGGACTTTGAGTTCCACTTCATTATGCTCAGTAGTCTTCCCTGATGTAACTGCTTATCGTCGGTGATAAGAGAGGTGACCTTGTTCCTCAACAGACCATATGCTTCCCAATTATCTGGCAGCGGATTCTGGACAAAGTTTCTCCATGCATCTTTGCGTATCTTAATCCACTTCCTTGTACGGCTTTTCAATGTGAAGGTGAATCGTTTTTTGGTTGTCTTTGGCACAAATCTGGAATGTAGGTTCATCACACAGCTTATCTATGAAGTTTACCCAAGAACGATGCACGTCCGTGGTGTCGGGTTTCCAGTCAGAAATCATTCGAAGAGCATTGTGAAGACTTCCAATATCCAGTTTTAGTTTTGTTTTGTTGATGTCATTCATTCTTCCGGCTTGACAAACATAATCGAATAGGAGGACCAGGTGGTTGCTAGAACCCAATGGAGTTTCGTAGCTGAGATTTTCGTCATTCATCCTCTTTCGTTAGTATTAGATCCGGGACCGATAGCATGTTACCTTCTCTATATCTAGTGTCATCAAATACGTGGTTATTAAAAGCAATATCGAAGATCAGTTCTTAAAACGCATCGTCGAGCGAATTCGTCGAAAGAGCATTTTTCTTCATCAAGTTTGGAAGTTTGAAATCTCCCATAACCAGGAGTGACGTTTGAAATTTACGGAGTTGTTCAACATTATGCGCGTCACTTGCGCTTGAAGCCCGATAAATCACGCCAACAATGCAGTCATCTCCAGCTGTCAGCTTAATTGAGCACCACAGACTATCCTGTACACGTAGATCAATATCGTCAATTTCTCAGCATGATAACTGTTGGTTGTAGTAAGGAGCTACGCCACCGCCGCGTCCCATACGGTCTTGACGGAGAAGAGACATTCCTTTCAATGCCATTTCATTGTCTGATAAATGAGGTTCAAACCATGTTTCGGTAATTGCAACTAAGTCCTGTGAGTGCTGTATATATACCGTAACAAGCTCCTGTATTTTGTTTCTCAGACACTGCGCGTTCGTATAGAGACACTTTGTGGCAAATTTTAATGTTGCAAGCATCGAGCGTAATGCAAATGGAGTTCGCATGGAGAGTTTGGTAATCTGTTTTATTATCAATGGCAAGTAGTAATGTTCCATTTCAATGTTCAAGGCTCAACAACATGTACGTCAAAGCTGATTGGTTCAGTGTTAATATCATCCAGTCTTGATTATTATGTGCAGACTCGCCTATTATTGGCAAACAAGAAGCCTAATCACCGAAGCGCATGTTGCATTAGTTGTGCTCAATGGTGAGACTTGTTGCAACATCCATCGCTCCGTTTGTGAATACTTTAGTCAAAAATGAGTTTAGACATATACTTGCTGAAAATACATCGAGATTTCATTTCATGAATATTTGTTTACAGGTTCAACATAATATCGATGGCGAAAAAGGCTGTCAATTTCAAAAATGCGTACCAATAACAAAACGCAATTTGTAATAAACTTGCTGTCTCTTTTCATTTATGCCACTTCACTGCAAATTAACTTTTGTGATCTTGCGCGTATTGATACATATTCTTCAAACACTCATTGCTATCCTCATGCTCCAATTAATATACGATCTAAATCATGCAGCTACCCGCGGAGTTTTATCATTCCAGTGGTTTCGATCGAGCATTGATATCATTTCTATATATCAGTGAAATCAAATCTGTTGAGCCTTAAGATTTGCGCGAGCCAAAGAATGGACAATGTCACAATCTGCGCTGTTATGACATTGTGAGTATCATATAATCGTGCCTAACGAGAATCAGATTCAACATTCAAGATTCAAGAATTTATGGTATAAAAAGCTTGTAGGTGTGCAACACCTGGGGATATAGGTATAAGGACAATAAACGTATATACAAAATAAATTGAAGCACTAAGAAGATCGAAAGTTTTGTAATTAGAAAAAATGTCATGTATTGTCTCGGTATGATGGAAAAATATTCGTTTGGATAAAGGTCATATTATATAAACAGTATGTAGCGTGGAAATACAACGCATAAATATATCCAATTTGTTCCTGAAAATCCTTTCACTAGATGATTGAACAACGTCTGACGGTATGGAGTTCCATAAGAAACAAACGCGCACCGAATAGAAGAACCGAAGGCAGTTCCGGTGGGAATGTGGAACATAAAATGCCAGTGGGTGAGCACGTGTGACATGGCTTGACCGGTGGCGAAATAGATGCCTCAGAGGGTGCATCTTCGAGTTCATTATTTTCTAAGTTATGATTAGATCAATTCAAACCCGTCTGCGAAGCTGTGTATCCAAATTAAGATGCACAAGTCGATTCTCATATGGTATGTTGCGGAGACAGCCAACCATTTTAGATGCTCTGTGATAAATCCTCTCGATCAGCTTAATGCCCTTTTGTAGCCGTTGTGTCCATGCTTACACTGAGTAATCCATCACTGGTTTAATATACGTATTTATGAGCATGGGGAATATTTCACGTGAAAAATGTCTGAAAATACGCCGAAGCATACCTTGCTATTCTTAAGATTTCCACTAATCCATACGCCGAGGTCGTTTTCTTTTGTGGTCCATTCCAGTTTTTGCAAACTAATGTTGTATGAAATATTCATTTGCAAGCTTTTCCGTCACACACACCCCACGACCGGTTTCGTGCTGTTTGCACTCATCAGGTAGGGACAGTAAGATTATGAGTTTGACCTTTGCATCAAGCTGAAGCAATTTCCTGAAGCGATGGTGTTTCCAAGAGAATTTTTGTTGCGATTTTTTTGAAGAAATGTGTTGGCTGCAATATGATTATACTGTGTGCATATTTCTGAAAGGCGTTGTCCAGCATCATTGGTCCTGCATACACCAAACTTTACTGCACATTTCGTCCGATAATTTTGATCTGAACCAAATCTGAGTCTGAAATCACCCAATACTGCTACACACATTTTAGCATCGAGCTTTCAAGGATTATTCTGCGAGACTGAATAAAAGTGTCACTTTTCGCAAATATAACAGAGAGCGACAGTGCGGAAACGTCGACTGAAGTCATTGTATTTAGTGACACGTTTAGTGTCACACACTAATCACACAAATGTCACAGAAATCACATTTAGTGGCCAAATCCGCTCGTTTCCGCTGCTACGTTTACTAAGCATTTTCGCACAGTAAACGCATCTCCATAAAGTCGCAACTCACCAAAGGAAAATTCCGTTTCCAAAATGCGTAATTTCTTTGTTTCACCACAAAAGAGTTGTTAGACATGTTTTTTACAATGAAGCCACATAGACGTGAAGCTTTCGTTAGAAGTTCGTTACGGACAACTGATATTTCCACGTCTCTGATGTCCGAGACGTCGTTATAAAATGTCGGAAGCATAAAAGGTCGTTCAAAGTTCCAAATTTTCAAGCTGATTTTTTCCTAATCCCCATGCTGACCGTGCTGAAACGACACATTACTGACCGGGGTCTGGGAACATGAGTTGTGTGGTAGCTATGCATAGCATACTATTTTCAAGGTAATGCCAATAGATGTTGTTGTTTATATTTAAATATTGCTAAACACAAAAAGTAAACGAAATAACTAAAATATAATTGATGGATATAGACTTGCTAATGTAACAAAGAAACTCCAATGAGATAAACTATTTTGCCTGATGAGATATGGTATTGCAATTCCAGCAAAATGCCCCCCCCAGTCTGTCTGACAGAAACTCTGGTGATTTGAAATTGATGAAGAACGAGTTTTCAATTATAAACGAATGAGAATTATTTCAAATATGCCAAAGATAAGGAAAAGTGTTTGACAGTCGGTTTTAAGATATCATTCTCTAAAAGAAACAATTAACAAAGCGAATTTGCATTGGGCTTTGAAAATAGATACTTTTGTCGTCAGCTAATTCAGCTGATATAAGCGAACAGCATAAATTACAGCTAAACAATTAATGCTTATTCAAATATTGACCGCAAAATGGACTACAATTTTTCATAAAATCTGAATACAAACTATTTTAACTAAGCATACCTTATGTGTTCACAGTAAGATCTTTAATTTTCAGGATGCTTGAAATTTCTCGATACTATTTCAATGAGGTACATCCTTTCACTCCATGACTTGTAGACTTATTGCTTCAGTCGCACATAGCGTTGCACATTCAAAGTTAAGAAAGATAACCCCTAATTTTTTGGCCTGCATGCTAATAACCTGTTTGCAAAATTACCTGATTGATCGCCTTGTTCAAGTCTCTGTGGAAGGTGCTTTATCGAAGTCGGTAGCCGTGACAAGTGAAGTGCCTCAGGGATCCGTCCTCGGACCAATCCTCTTCGCGCTTTATGCCAATGACATACCGGGTCTCATCAAATGTAACATTGTACAGTTCGCGGAAGATATAAAAACTGTGTTCTAGGATAAATAACCTGAAAGTCTGAGAACTGCTCCTGAAGGATCTGGACAACTTTCACGTTTGGTCCCGAAGAAATCACCTATTTTTCAATTTCAAAAAGTGTTACATTTTAAACCACGGAAAACTTTTGGAGTTCCAATATTTTTTGGTACACACAGCATCTCGTGAACCATGGAACGAAAGGACTTGGGTGTGTTAATAAGCAAAATATTGGGATGTCGACCAACTACAACTCCGTCTATTGCAAAACATCACAGAAATTGTCACTCCAAAAGAGAATTTTCGGTAGGTTCTCAAAACAGACAACTACCTGCATTACAAATACGTACATCAGACCCACGATGGATATGCCGTTCAAGCATGGTCGCAATGGCTTAAAAAGAATGTGGCGAATTGCAAAGATTATACCATCGAGCAACCAAATTTTTCACCGAACTCGTTCAGAAAACATAAATTGAGCGAACAAAACCCCTGAATTTATTCGATTATACACGTCGTCGTCCACGAGGGGATTTGATTTTGGTTTACAATATTTTCAATACCGCAAATTACCTTCTGCAATGCTTATTAAATCAATGGGACTCGCATATAACAAAAGCTCACTTATTTATTATAACTGTCCTTCACACAGGAATCAACTGTAGACGACATTTTTGCCGTGCGAGTTTATTTTATTTGCAACAATCTACCCGATTATGTTGTAAACTCACCAAATCAGCATATTTTCAAAAGACGTCTTGATGCCTTTTTGACCCTGAACCCGTGTATCGAAGAAAACTATACATCTTGACAACATGCATCTTCAATTGTCATCCGACCAATCGAAAACATTTTCTGCCATTTGGATTTTAAACTGATTCTTGAACTTCACAGTAAGCTACCAAATCCCTTGTTTGCTTGTTAAATTATTCGTAGGTCCCATATTATTCTGTGGTTTTGTGTAAAGCTATATGCTTTTTAGACCGGTAAAATGAATTAAAATGAATTGTTTTGAAATTCGTAGATATGATATCACATTCAGCTTCGAAGTTGAATTTCAACCTGTATTCAAGGGACACCAGCGATTGTTTCAAATAGTGCGAGATAATATAGTATAGTGCATGTGGATACTGATCTTACTGTCTCTGCCTGATGAATGTAAACAGCACGAAACCCGTCGTGGGCGTGTGATGGAAATGCATGCAAATGAGCTTTTTCTTTCCTGGTCATGGGTTTAAACACTTACTGCATGAGTGTTGGCTCACGTGATTGAACAGGTTGGTCTTATCAACCTTATCGAACAGTGGCATACAAGCGCAAATTGTTTACCATTCTATCAATGTTTTAAACGCATGCGTATCCTGATCTTACTGTTCATATCGGATGACTGCAAACAACACGAAAACGGTCGTGCGGTGTTTTAACGGAACTGTGTGCAATGAGCATTTTAGCATAACTTAATTTTATTATCGTAAGGTTTGAGTGTGATATCACACAGCTTGGGTCATCTGGTTAGCAAACTGTGAATAATCTGAAATTTCTGAAACAATTTTATCTAATTGAATTGCTTGCAACAGTACAATCATTTGGGTGGACAGGGTAACTCAAGTTGCTCTAAATTTGATTGTATAATTCTCACAAATAATGAACAGGTGTACACAAATTGGCGCCATTTTGATGACACATTTGTTATCATCAAGTGAGATTAGTTAGAGGCACTCATCAACTATTTAAATTAAATTGATTAAGTATTTCGGTCACAAAGGAAGTTGAATCTTGCACTGGCTGTATTCCATTTCGGACTGTTTAGCATAAGACGTTAAGGGGAAAATAAAAACTTGTCTATCGGAAACCTATCGATGCATATGCTGTACCACGATACTCTTCCGTTCATCAAATACAGGTCTTCAGGTCCATAGCCTGTTCCATTTTCCATAAAACAGAACAACTATGCTGCGACGCAAGTGACCGAAAACAGGCGCAGCGTTAAGCGAGCCAAAGGCTCATAAACCATTGTTATCCAAAACGATTTGTAAAACGCCAATTGATGATGGTAAGAATAACGTCAGAAAAATCGGAGAACAATTGGCGAGATACAGTTTGTATACCGTGTGTAAAATATACATCTGACGCGATACGTAGTATCTTAAACCAGGCAGCCATATGCTTAAACATATAAGAAAGTGAATACTACCCGTTCGGTTCTGATGCACCTCGAGGATAAGACACCTTTATCTACCGTCACGAACAGCATCTACAGAATCAACCGTATGGACTGTTCGCGTGTTTATATAGGGCAGATTTCCAGGGAAATGCACACTAGAATCGAAGAACACCGAAAGCGTGTCCGGAGACAGCCTCGGGATGCGAGGGAATGTCACTCCTTTATTCGTGATTCCACCTTGGAGGAACATGCTTTAGAAACGGGCCACAGCGTCGATCTAGACAATGTGGAAATATTAAGAAGCGGTATCAAACCGCTTACATGCGGAGGCGGTCGAAATTGCCAAGGCAGGTCGTCTGGCGGTCAATAAGCTGGGTGGATCAGAAATCTCCACAATCTGGCGCTCAGCACTGATGCAAAGGTAAATAGTTATAATTCACCGTATGCCTTATAGTTAATTAGTTTTTTTGTTTTTCTTCAAAAATAGCTTAACCTTAGCCCGGAGTGTAATTTCGGAGAATGTGAGCAACACATAACTTTGGTCATCCATAAGCGCCTTGAGTGCTTGACCACGAATCAATATGTGATTCTGTGTTTGAACATCGTGGGTTGTTGTACGAACCATATGCAACAGTGACATTCAAGTATTACCTTGTTTACCATTTATCCACTGTTTCAAGGCTCACTGAACCTAATCTTACTGTTTCAACCTGATGACGGCAAACAGCCATAAACCCGTAGTGTGGTGTAATTTCGGGTAATGTGAGCAACACATCACTTTGATCATCCATAAGCGCCTTGAGTGCTTGACCACGAATCACTATGTGATTCTGTGTTTGAACATCGTGGTTCGTTGTACGAACCCTATGCAACAGTTTCATTCAGTCCTCTCCGTGCCGGGTGGCACATGAGGCGAAGACAACTTCACGCCAGTGGCTCCGGTCTGTCGCTGCTTCCATTGCCGTCTGCACCGTGAATCCTTGTGCATGTAGTTCGCGTTCCAACGTTCTGCGCCAAGTTTCCTTGGGCCGTCCCCTTTTTCGTTTACCTTGCGGATGCCAGTGCATGGCTACCTTCGTATGCGAACTGGGATCCATCCTGCAGACATGACCGAACCACGGATCTGTTGTCATCGTTTCCGTAGCAATGTAGGTTTTACGGGATAGGGTTGCTAGCCCTAAGCCCAACCCTCCTCCTTTCTCAGACGGGCTTGGGACCGTCCTTGGCGGAGTTCTATGCAACAGTGGCAGTCAAGTATTACCTTTCTGAGCCGGTATGTTATGTACTTTTACGCATGTGGGCCGCTGTGTCAACCGACCTTGACCGTGTTCACTTGTATTAGTTTGACGTGGATACACACTAGGTGTAGAATCGACCACTGATCCTCGTCATTCCCACGAGACGTTACACACTGTAGGCGTAATATAGGCTGTTTAGCGGTAAGGTCAAATCACAGATGGGGGTTTGACTGCTACTTAATCATGTTCCCTGTCCTGACTATCACACGTAGTCTGAAGAAGCTCCTGTGTCAGAAGTGAAACGTTACCCGAAAGCTGCTCTAACCGATTGCACTCAAGTTTCTTGGCATTATGGATACACGATCGGTCCGAAACGTATTCCAATCGATTGCTGGGTTTAGATAGCTTCCACGAAAAAAGCTTAGGCGCGTTTCGATCGATTAACCTTTGAGAGATGAAATTTACGAGGTTCGGGTTGTACTGGATGCAAATTATCGAGTAAAACAGTCGTGGTGACCGTAGATGTGATGTCACACATAGGAAAAACAGCTTGTTGAATTTAGCAGAAAATTTTCCGAATGATAGCGGTCCACAGCAAGTCAAAACAGCGAGAACAACTTTTGCATGCGCCCAAAATTTCCACGGCTGCGTAAAAATGATCCAGATAGAATCAGTAAGTGACGAGTAATGTTCAACAGTATCAGAGAACAAAATTATGCGTCCGCCAGGTAGAGTTTAATAGATTTTTTGCGCACAAAAAACGATACGTCGTAGATGAATAATTTTTGTATGAGTTGATCCGTCGTAACAAACCTTCAGATATATATCCAAAGAGTAAGCCGAACTGCTGAATACTATGCAAGTTATATGCAATAATGTCAGAGTTTAAAATTAATCAAACTGGAACGCCTGGTGTGTGAACGACTTGTTGAACATCTCGAGAACCATCAGCTAATAACTTTCACACAACACGGATTTAGGAAAACATATTTATGCCTGTATAACTTGCTCACGACTCTAAATGACTGGACGCAAGCACTAGACCAAGGGAGTTCCGTCCATGCCGGTTACTTGGATATATCTAAAGTATTCGACGGAGTGAATCAATCCTTACTGCTTCAGAAGCTGCAGAGTGTTGGCGTCACCGGAAACTTACTAACATGGTTCACAAGTTACCTGTCTGGACGCAAAGTAAAAGTCAGAATGGATGGTGAAACTTCTCGAACAATTGAATCCACGAGCGGATAACATCAGGGTTCGGTTCTCAGTACGATACTGTTTCTCATATTTATAAACGATCTACCGAACTTACTAGCATGTAAAAATCTAGACGAAGGTTAACTCTATCGAGGACTGTCAAGTTCTGCAAGGAGATTTGAATAAGCTGCACCAGGGGTCAATCCAAATTAAACTGCCATTTAATTTCCGCAAGTGCAAAATGTTGCAAGTCGGAAAACCCTTTCCTTTTACCTATACAGATGGCAGCCACCCGCTTGAATGGAGTAAATCACAAAAAGTTCTCGGAATCTGGGTGTCTGGCACTTTGAAAAACAGCCTACAGTGCGAAGCCGTCTACAAGCGTGCGTGCAGCTTGCTCGGTTTACTGAAACGCATTTTCAGACGTTTCCCACCACACTCACTCGCGAAAACACTAAACACTTACATACATCCCGTTGTTGACTACGCTGTACAAGCTTGGACGCCATGGATGGGAAAAAACTTCTCGCTCCTCGAACGAATTTATCGCAAGGCAACCAAAATGGTTACCGGATTAAATAATTTACCCTTTGAGCAGCGACTAACCAGACTTGGACTGTGCACCATCGAGCGCAGGCGTATCCTACACGACCTCAGTCTGACATATCGAATCATCTACGCGAAATCCCACCCTCTCAAACACCTCTTCAAGTTTGGTTCCGTTGTCCCCACACGCAGCCACCCTTTGACCCTTCAAATCCCACACTCACGATTGAATTGTCGTCGTCACTTCTTCGCTTTTCTTGTATGCTTCTTGTGGAATAGCTTGCCGACAGATATTGTTACCTCAGCGAGCGAGCACATCTTTAAACAAAGGTTACGAATCCTTATGATGATAACTAATGCGTTGGCGCCTACCTATTGATGTCTATTTTTTTAACGCACGGAACTAACGTCCATCCAAAGATTCTTTAACCTCAGTCTGTGTCGCCATTTAGGGTTATTTTGCTCCACCTATGAAGAACATGGATATGACCATACAAGTAACGATTTTTTAATTTTTTGTACGTATATCCTATGTTACTGTACAGCATTTTGCTTTTTAACCATAAATCTTGAATCTTGAATCTTGCACGTTACGATTGATCCAAAGGATGATGTTAGGATCATAGGAACCGACAGTATATATACGCCTTTCTCATATTTAGTAAAAGTAATGGAGTGGACAAAGACATGGGACTTGCCACTAAATTTGGGGAAGAGCTGCGTTCTGACGACTGATTATGCGACAACGCAACTAAAAGTCGGCTCGCATAAAATTATTTAGATTGCGCTCAGCGTTGTCAAGCCGAAAACCTTCTATCTTCATTCCCCTATAGGAGGTAGTAGTGTGGCCTCACTAGGAGCACTGTGTTACGTCCTGGGCACCGTTCTTGAGAAAAGATATCGCCTGACTCGAAAGGGTCCAGTGCCTTGCGACTAGGATGTTAAAGGGTCAGAGAAATGAAACATTTTAGGCAAGATTCAAGGACCTCGATCTGTTCTCCCTAAAGAGGCGACCTAATAGAAACCCTCAAGATGCCAAAGGGTTTCACGGGTGATATTATTACTGAATTAATTAAACTTGTAATGGGGAATTCAGTGAAACGTCTTAAGAGTAGACCCAGGATGCTGTGGTATGTGGTCAACCACTGGAATAAGTGTCCAGATGGTTTAGCTTTAAGCTTTAAGCTCCAAGAAACAATTAGATGCTAAATGCCCTACGACATTTCCACACATTGTTGGATCGGATTTTATTATCTACGTCGCCATTTGACACGTATTAATTCCGATCGTAAGAGGAATTCCCGTACTCATAGACCATTGAGTCAGTAAACACACGTGAGAACGAAACCAGAGTGAATCGGTTATAGTAAGTCTTTGGTAACGCTTCCCTTCTGAACACAGAAGCTTAATCAGACCAAGGGTGTCGGTACGAACAGTGTTCAAGTATAAATGGCATTCTCTTGACCAATCCTGAGTTCACTAAGCTAGACAGGGGAGATCAAGATAATTGATCACACATTCTAATTGCTGTGTTCATCCCTAATTGTTTATTAATTGTACAGGTCAGCGTATGCCGACACACTGCTTACGTAATCATGTGCGTATTAGGCGTGATGTTCGTTAATCATAATCCGCTGCAAAACCGAACGCCAGATTGTTGAGATAACCGTCACATCCACCTTGATTACCACATTTGCCCCAGCTTTTGTTAATTCAACAGCCTCGGCGTGAAGTCTTTCCCTATAAGATTTCATACCCCGTCTTATCACTTTAGCGTTATCAAGATCTACGCTGTGCCCAGTGTCTAGCACGTGTTCAGCATATTTTCGAGCACTGTCATCAACTAACATCACACCTAATACGCACATGATTACGTAAGCAGTGTGTCGGCATACGCTGACCTGTACAATTAATAAACAATTAGGGATGAACACAGCAATTAGAATGTGTGATCAATTATCTTGATCTCCTCTGTCTAGCTTAGTGAACTCAGGATTGATCAAGAGAATGCCATTTATACCTGAACACTGTTCGTACCGACACCCTTGATCTGACGAAGCCTCTGTGTTCCGAAGCGAAACGTTACCAAAAACTTACTATAACCGATTCAGTGCAAATTTTATTTTCTTGATTATGGACTCCCGATCGGTCTCGAATATTTTCAAATACTTTGCTGAAACCAGAGAGAATTGAATTTTGTTACTCACAAATGTCAGCGCACACGAAGCGCGGCCACGCGATCGATAGTTTTTCGATGATATTAAATCAGCTGTCGAGAAATTTTTTCTACACACTTATCATCGAAAAGTTTGCGGAAGAAGCTTTTGCTGCCCCGCCGTGCGGAATATTTGAAAACCGTATACACTGGGAGGTCGTCTACATAAGTACTTACAGAAAAATCTGCCTATATAGATTCATTTTCGCAAGATTTCGCTTCCCTCAATGGCAAAGACACTCGATGAATCAATAAATATTCGTTTACACACTATACAACGCAAACACTAGGGATCCATCTGACATAGCTCTAATTGAATGGATTAATTCTGAGCCGTCTATATTGGTTGTAATATTGTAAACCCTACTATTCAGGCAGCGACTATGACAATGTGGATTAAGGAACCTCGAAGGAGAGGCATTCGATGGTTGAAATTCAAAGAATAATCAATACGGGAATTCACACACCACACATTTTCAATTCAATTTAATTTTGATGGTCTAAAAAGCATATAGCTTTACAAAATACCACAGAATATTATGGGAACTACGAATAATATATGCAGCAAAAATGGGATTTGGTTATTTAATGAGAAGTTCAAGAATCAGGTAAAAAACCAAAGGGCAGAAATTGTTTTCGATTGGTGGGAGGACAAATGTAGATGCATGGAAATAAGATGTTTAGTTTTCTTCAATGCAAGAGTTTACAACATAATCCGGTAGATTGATCCAAGTAAAACAAACTCGAACGTCAAAAATTGTTGTCTACAGGTGAGTAGAGAGTGAGGGACCGTTAGAATAAATGTGTGAGCTTTTGTCATATGCGAGTTCCGTAGTTTAAATTAGCATTGCAGAGGGTAATTTGCGGTATTCCAAATATTGTAAACCCAAATCAAATCCCCCCGGAGACCACGACGCGGATAATTGAAGAATTTCAGGGTTTTGATTCATTCATTGTATGGTTTACGGCTGATTCCGGTGACAAATATGTTAGCTCGATGATATTTTCTTTGCAAATTCGCAACATCTTCATAAAGCCATGGTCACCATGCTTGAACTGCATATTCCATCGTGAGTCTGATGTAAGCTTTGTCAAAATGCTAGACCACTCCCATGCCTTTAATCTGTCAATCGTTAATCAAACTTAGCTCGTTTGATAATTTCGATAGGCATACCTTTCTGATGATTTTTGTTGTACCGTTTGTTCGCCCTGCTCGACATAAGTAGTTGAAATTCATGACCAAATTGTCGCTCGAACCTAGCGGACAATCGAAGAAGTCTTCTTCTGTTATGTTTTTGGCGACTACTCATCAATACCAACTCATTAGAAATATTAACAAAGTTCATCACGACGGTTCACATTGGAAGTACTGAACTCGACTTTCGCTCTTATTTGAGCTCATCGGCAGTGCACATCCTGTCTCGGGTCGGATTCGAACCCAGGACCTTCACCATTGTAGTCTCATGTCTTACGGCCTGAGCTACCGTCAACCGTTCGGCTGATCGCGATTAAGCCTTCATGAATGTTTCTCCAGACTGGCACATTTGAGTAGCGTCATATGCCCGACCAGACGAGAAGCAGACAGCAACATCTGTGTGTTCGTCCAACCGATCCGATCTCCATTTCAGGACTTCCCATCAGATATAGTGTAAACTAACACCGATTAAATCTGACGGGCATTGTTATTTTAGAGTGGTTGGAGATTTGGTTCATTATGTTTTTGGCGACTACTCATCAGTACTAAGTCCTTAGAAATATTCACAAAGTTTATCACGACGGTACACATTGGAAGCACTGGAAGCGTCATATGGCCGACCAGTTGTCAAGATCAGACCGAGCATTGAAGTCATATGTGTCCCTTGTATTTTGTATTGCTTTCCACGTGATTGTACAGGGAATTTCGTCAAACAGCAGCTGGGAGATAGCAGCAGTGTAGGTCTGAGAAATTTTGTTAGTCTTTAGCAAGTTAGGCAGATTAAAGTCTCTCATGATCAAGATTCTGGTATGATATCTCAAGGTTATCAAGCGTAGCTTGTCGAGTAGAGTCGTGTATATATATATATAT